>DWCF01000133.1:0-64565 GCA_018230265.1 Delias oraia | reverse complement strand
CCGACATTGCCCGCCGTATTAGTAAGTTGAAGTGGCAATGGGCTGGCCACATCGCTCGACGAACCGACAACCGATGGCGAAGAAAGATTCTCGAGTGGCGACCCCGTACCGGAAAACGCAGAGTGGGACGTCCCGCTACACGATGGAAAGACGATCTAATGAAGGTCTGGGCGTCTTTGGGGGAGGCCTATGTCCAGCAGTGGACTTGAATGGGCTGATGATGAATCGAGTATTTCAGAAGAACGTTTATTCTGTCAATGGAAGAGTTTGACAGTCGCCGGGTGAATGTTATAACAGGGAGAGAGCCAAGCTGATGTACTCATTGGGCCAGCTCGTCCAAAGTGAACCTGCGCGTGCGCTTTTGTTGAGTGAATGAGAGTGAGGAGAACAATGAAGTAATACCGCTCAAGCGGGGTAAAATGCCAGAAACATAACCAAACCACGGATTATGGCGCGGTTGTCCATGGGGAGCGGTGATCTATTACCGGAAAGGAGATCCGCTTGCTCAATTGCTCGCTATACAGAAAAACTTATTTCAAGCATTTATATTTAGTTCATACTATTCTTTAGTTGTACGGGACTTAAATACATAATTCAATAGGAACTTAAATTTGAAAAAAAAACTTGACGTTAATATTTATATGACGTAGTCAATAAATCAGTCGTGAAAATGAATAGATTATCGCCGTTAATTCGTCGCATTTCTAAAAGTCTATTCAAACGCGAGATCCATTTGAACAATGCTGCATTCAACAAAAGCGAGGGAAAGGGAGACATACAGATTGGTAATCCATTCTGCTTGGAACCTATAGAATATGAAGCACGGACATTGAGGAAGCACAACAACGAACGCCGCCAAAGACTGTATGAGTTCGGCCTATATGTCGCTGCATGCATGCCGAAATACGTGCAGAAGATTCAAATGCAGCACACAGATGAACTAGAGATTCTGGTCGCCCCCGAAGGATTTCTAGCAGTGCTGAGCTTTCTTAAGCTGCACCAACACGCGTGCTTTAGTACTGTTTCAGCTGCGACGGCCATGGATGTACCAATTAGAGAGTACAGATTTGAGGTATCGTATACTCTTCTAAGTCACAGATTCGCCGAGTTTGTCCGAGTCAAGACCTATACTGATGAACTGACGCCTTTGGAGTCGGCGTACTCGCTGTGGCATGGTGTGAATTGGTTCGAGCGTGAGATTTACGACATGTTTGGTATTATATTCGTGAACCATCCAGACTTGAGAAGGATTCTGACTGACTACGGCTTCCAGGGGCATCCGTTGAGAAAGGATTTTCCGCTGACTGGCTACGTTGAGGTCCGGTATGACGATGAGCTGAAAAAGATTGTCTATGAACCGGTCGAGTTTGCTCAGGAGTTTAGGAAATTCCAATTGGACTCGCCTTGGAATTACTTGAAGAACTTTCACGAGGGCTATAATAATGCTAAACCTCAGAAAGTCGAAAAGAAGTGATGTTTTGAAGCCGGCAACACAAACAAAGCGTGAGTGGCGCGGTTGTTGTAATAAAAAACATGTTTCCGATAAAAATATTATTTTTGTATGAATTATACTTATAGATATAGGCTTCAGACAGATCTTTTGCTACCGTGAGATCCCATCCGATCCTATATAACTTTTTCAAGGATTTTCAGATTATTATTTTCAAATCCAGCAAGGACTAGGTACGTCCATGGGCGGGGGACTGGCTATCCTGGGCTAGTCTCTTGCTCATTTTATTTCATTATTTCCATAAAATTTCTACCTTAGACAAAGTTCAGTATATGTCACACTACGACAGCTTTGTAAGTAATGTCTACTTTTTTAAAAGATTTTGCGTTGTTTTGACTTCCGTTAATTTACCTATAAGACTATCTTACACTTCCCGATAATTCCCAATATAAACCAGATGACGGCTTCAAACGGTCAATTAATAACTTTTCAAATTATCGGCATGGAAACTAATTATCTCCTTCCCGTGTTTCAATAAAAATCAATATCAGAAGCGATGACTAGTGAAAAACTTCAATTACGTTAATAATTTCTGTTTTATTACTTTTAATAATTAATATTTAATACCTGATTGTTTTCTCGCATATTAATATTGTAATTTTATATTTTAAAATTGTTTACAACCACTCAAATAGAGAACTTACATATTTAAAAATTCATATAATATGCCATGGAAAAGCTATGATATGCTGAAGCATAGGCTGACGATCTAGATTGGCAATAAGTATCTCCGCATATGTTACAGCATGGCTCTCCCACGGGTGTGATAGTAAGAAGACACTCGCCCGGCCACTGTCCAACTCTACCACAAACCGAATAAATTATAAATTAAATTATAATTTGTAATTGTCCGGACAGAGATTCGAAACCGACACCTCTCGCTTCATGGTAAACCTATTAAACCACTTCGCTACGAGGCTCTTAAATTAAAATTACAGTGTAGTAGTAAGTTGTAGCGTATGTACTCTACGGAAGAGTATAATTGAAACCGGCTCATACAATATCGATTGATAAAAGTTCTTAATCACACGTTTCAATATAAGGCGAGACGCCTACAGCCATCTGCGTAAGAATAACGTTAGGAAAATGTGTTGAATGAACCAACGGCAGTGTGGACGCGCCATCGAGCGGCGAACGCACGCTCTTCGGGGACTGCAAACTTATTACGACTTAAGTATAGTATTAAAGTTTTATCAACGCTATTTGGGTAAGTTTTCTCGATATTTTTTAGTTTTCTTGCTTCTTTATTTCTGTACTCAAAGGGATCTACGAGAAATTTAAATGTAGGATGTATAGAAAATATAAATTTATGACGAAATGTTATGACTTATGACTTATGTGTTATATAAAAGTTTACTACAATTTTTGGGTGTTATTTTAATAGTCTACAAAATATTTACATTATAGAAATTTAATGAAACAATGTATTTGCGCAAGAATTAAAAAAAATTGCTACTACCATAAGTTTAATAGTAGGAATAAGGATAAAATAGTGCCACCTGCTAGTGGGTTATCTAAAACGAGTCAAAATACTTTAATTAAGAAGACTTATTACAAAATAAACCAATACGTAGAAGACGTAGGTGCACGGAAACTTTGCGACCTTCTCAACTAGCAAACAAATAAGCCAACTACTACTGTACATTCGGCGATAAATATAAATTAAACTTATGAGTTTTCTGTTGTGTGCTCCTGTCGTCTCGTGGAGGGATATTTTCCGAAGTAATGATAGTTTTACTTTTGTAAATTGACTTGATAAAGTGCCCCTAATGAGCCATATTTGAATAAGTGCTATTGAATTTAGTTTTGAATGTCATTTGCATTTTTATTTTCACACGACACTGATTATTTTATTAGTTTAATATAAATTTTGTTTTTTTAAAATATATAAGCTTATGATACACAAATAAATATGACTTATTATAACATAAAAGTTTTAACAATGCTATTTGAGTTTTGTTGATACTTTGAAGGTTTTTTCATGGTATAGCAAACAACGGAGCAGATGGGTCTCCTATATGGTAAGAGAATAGCGCCGCCCATGAACAACCGCGCCACAAGCCGCACATTAGTTGAGTTGTCGGCTTTATACGCTGCTTAAGCGGCACTTTTATTTTTAAGGGCCTCCGGCATCCTCACTCACTCTGCGAAACATAATACAAGTACAGTTTCACGTAGAGTATTCTTGTTTTTTATTTCTCAACTGAAGGATTGTTAAAACATTGAAACAATGAAAAATGCAGCCCGTTGAACGTCCTATCAGTCAATCAGTCTACCACCGTGCACCGGTTCCAAGCAAAGCCCACTGAGAAGAACCGGCGAAATAAACTCAGTGGCTGATTTCAATTATATAATGAGAATATTATGTAATACTATTACAGCTTGGTCAAGTTCGAGTGAGTTTTGTTGATATTTTTCAGTTTTTTTGCTTTTTTAATTTTATAATCCATATATTATGTATTTGCGTAAAGTGGTATTATGAGAATAATATAAGGGTAGTAATTTTATAAAAATATAAGATTAACGACGTTGAGTGGTGTGTGCATTAAAAGTTATTACGAATTGTTTTTGGGGTGTTTTGTTCATATTTTTAAGTTTATTTTCATTTTATTTCTAGAAACACTAAATATTAAATCAGTTTATTAAAATACAAAAAGCAATTAAACCTATTATTACAAATGCACTAAATTAAAAACATAACATTACAACTATTTTAAATACAGATTATATAAACTTAGTTTTACACAATAATCAATTACACATTAGAAATATAATTCGTTTTTTGGTGTTTTATCGTTCATCAATGATTTGCAAATATTTGCAATGAAAATTTAAGTTCGATTTGATTTTGTTGTATCATTGAGTTTGTATTGCTCGATAAATGTTTTTTATTTATATGGCCTGTATCGACTGAATATAATTTTATTAATTCACATATTTCTTAATTATTATTAAAATTCAGGGATTAATTTATTTTTTTAACCCTTTTATACAAGCTTTATAATACAAAAATAACAACATATTTTTCTATGTTTAAAATTTTTAACAAATTATATTAATAAGTTTATCAGTTGCATATATTATTGTATGATAATTTAATTAATCTTAAGTCATACATAATTCAACTTTCATGATCTCAGATGGTATGATACTGCGCAGATATCAGGAACATTTATGAGTGCGCATTTATTTCAAAGAATATATTATAATAATTACATTATTATTGTTAAAATTTGTAATAGTGTACTTAGTATTGAATGAGCATATAACAAATACAAACTGAGTACAACTAGATATAATCAAATTAGTCATAAATGTAAACTTTTAGTATTTTTTATGGTAGGTATATCAGATAACGGAGCAGATGGGTCTCCAATATGGTAAGAGAATATCGTCGCCTATTGACAACCGCGCCATAGTTCGTGCTTTGGTTGTGTAGCCGGCTTTTTACGTCGCTTAAGCGGTATATTTTCAAGGGTCTTCTATGTATTCACTCACACATTAAAACAAAAATATTAGAAGTACAAGACGTAATGTTTCACGCTGACTAATCTGTGGTATCACTTTGGTCGAGCTGGCTTATTCAGTAATGCATCAGCTTGACTCTATCACGGGGCAAACAGTGCTAAGATACTCGTCCGGCCACTATCAAGTTCTTCCAAAGACCGAATAAATTATATATTTTCATTCGGACCGGGAATCGAACCGTAAACCTCTCGCTGCGAGGCTAGATGTTGAAAGAGGTTTAAAAGGTACTTAAAACTATGGAAACCATTATTAAATTACCATTTAATTGAGATAATCAAAAGTCAAATATTTGCTTCCTGTGAGATGGAAATAAGGCTTTGGCTAATTGTGTGAAGCGTTGGGTAAAGCCGAGAAGTGTCTAACAATTAGAGCAGACTTTACATCTGAGACTCAATGCTCACATTGTATTCAGCAATTTATCTTTATATTTGATTATTTAATGAAGCCAATGGAAGCCACCGGCGAGCACTTTCACTCTAAGAAGATTTTACTGCAAATCAAATCAAAATTAATTTGTTTCAAGTGATTTATTTATTGTTTGAAATACATTAGTCAGAATTTTTAGAGCCTCGTAGCTAAGTCTACCATGAATCCCGATATGGACAATTATAATGTAATTTATTCAATTTCTGGAAGGCTTTGACAGTAACCGGCAGAGTGCCTTAATACTGTCACTCGTGGGTGAGCCGTGCTAACCACGGAACGGGAAATGGTGACTGTACTTCGACTGTGTTTCGCTGAGTAAATGCCGTTTATATGGCGTATTAAACCATCAACGCAACCAATGTGCGAAATGTTGAGCTGTTGGTGATGGGTGGCGGTGTACTATTACCATATAGGAGACCCACCAGCCGCGTTATCCGCACATTAATATATTTTATGATATACCATAACAAACTAATATTATAGTGGTAAATTTTGTGTGCCTGTGACCTTATTGGGGATAATCTCTACTGAACTAATCTAAAAAATCTTTTACCAATAATTATGATCAAAAAATGTTTTTGGTTTTGACACGATGAGTTACATTATTTTTTTTTGTAAGGAACACCAATATAAAAAAACGCTTGTTCACCACATAATCAAATTGTTGCTTTTTATAATATTAAATCACTAATTTTATTATATTTTAATCATCGTTTAATTATATACAGAATGAAAACGTGGTTAAATTGTCAATTTCTCAACGTTTTGATTTTCCTATTAAGCCACAATAACAATTAAGCCTGAATTATCTGCATATGTGACAACCATCTGTTTGACTCGAGATTGATCATTATCATATAAACATATAATATGCTAATAGTATTATAATAAGCATAATACACGTACATATTTAAGTTACTTTAGTGCGTAAAAAAATATTTGAATCTCTAAAAGGCTTGACAATGGCTGCGTGTCTTAACACGGTCTTGCCCCTGGCAGAGCCATACTGATTGGGCCAAAATATCAGCGTGCAACTGTACTTCACCGTCTTTTACCGAGTGAGCGGTTCGAAAGCCCGTACAAAACCGCGCTTTGGTTATGTTGCCGATTTTTCACGACGTTGGAGTAGTATAAATTCATTGGCCTCCGATATCTTCACTCAATTGGCCATGTGTATATAGGCCTAAGCATATGCTTAAGCATGGCTCTCAGTGGGTAATTGGATCTAATGGTATTTAACATGAGAACAAACTATCAGTTTTGTAAAAATTGACAGTTGAGTAGAGATAAATGAAAATGTGTATTATCAGCTCTATTTATATATGTCCGGACAAAGGACTATGATAAAAACAGGATGACAACCGATGCGCATTAAAAGACAGAAACGCTATTACACTAGTATTTGTGTCATTTTTAATAAATATTTAGAATTGACATCACAGAACTAATATGACAGCATAACTGAGCAATTTTAAAGCATTTTGTGTCGCGCACTACCAATCTGTTGAAAATACCTGTATTTTCAAACATTACAAATTAGGCAGCATCAAAGAGCGTAGCTGCAATTCTGTTTAGAATTTTAATGCTTCTTGGGTCACGAAACTCATGTGGTATCAGATACCTAGTCGTATTTTCAAAATATTACACATTTTTAACCTATGAAAGGGAAGCAACGCACCCTTGTCCAAGGTTGGGCCAAGGATGTCCATGGATCAGAGCTTATCCTTCTTTAACTCTATATCTATCAAAGACTACATCACACATAAAGTACCTACATACGCAAACAGACACAAATATATTAATTACATTTACTGTTTAATTTTTATTAACTCTCAAAAAATCTACAGTTAGTTTTTAAGGGTGACTTGTACCTTTGTGAGAGAAAACTTCCTTAAAATTATTAAGTAAGGTCATTGCTCGTTTTTCTCACACTTTATAAAAAATCAAGTAATTCGTCCATTCCATATTCTCCAGTGTCACACATTAGATATTTATCAGTTTTTCATCAATAAAGTCGGGTGTGGAAGCGAGACCGTTATTTCCAATACGATAGGGTTATGTCGCGAATTTTTCTCGCTCTTTATCACCTAAGAGTAGTTACCGGTGTGCGATGGCATCCTCCCTTAACACATTTTCCAATCGACAACCCTCACTTCACATACAGCCATTATGGAAGGAAAACATCAACTCACAAATAGCTTTTGTGTACATTTGAACTATAATTATGATTTCACATTGATAAAGTTTCGTGTTTTAATATTGTGACTGGCAAATAAATAAGATTTTTTTTTAATAATCTTACTTATAAACGTCACTTTCATTAAAACTTTATTACTTCATCAAAATACTTTTTCGAATAGTTCTTTTTTTAATCTATAGTGGACAACGGAGGAGGTGAGTCGTATATATAGCACGAGAACACCGCCGCCCATGAACAACCGTGCCACAATTCGTGCATTAATTGTGTTGCCGGCTTTTACGCTCCTTAAGCGGCACTTTGAAGAGCATCCGATATCCTCAATCACTCTGCGAAACACAGTACATGTACCGCTTCACGCCGAGTATTCTGTGTTCAATGATGTATAACTATATTTTACTTACAAACACCAACTGTTTCAATAAATTTATCATTAATTATATATCATTTTAGTTCTATTACCAAGCGTTTCAATAAAAAACCGACAACACAACTGCTAGCCTACTTTGTGGGTATTTAGATACAAATTGACACTTTTCTGGCTGTTGAGTGGCCTCTACAGCTTAACGCGGGCGGCTGCAAACTCATGTACACGTTAAACAATTATGTATATTTACAATTGTATTACGCGACTAGCGCAAGGGCGTCTCCTGCGTGGCTCGGACTCCGGCATGAGAGATCAGCCTGAGAGTATGGTGTACCACCGATGTGAGACTAGGAACAAACCGGTCCTCGCAATTATTACAGATTATCTTTTTTTAGGTTGTAATGGATGCTGTCATATCATGAGATGGAAAAAACAAATCATGTGTTTGTACGAAAGACAACGAGGCTTCCTCTATTTAATTTCAATTATATTACTGGGATTGGATCCTAAATTAGCTGGTGAGTTGTTAACCGTGATACTTCTTATTAAAGGCTTTTCAGACGTCGCTCTTCCAGGTTCGACACTTACCGCGTCCGATTTACGTGGCACTGTTTATAGTTTGCTTAATTTAAACAATATCATTATTAATTATAGCCGATGTTACATTCTTATATACGAGACATATTATTGTTAAGTTATATTAAAATCCATTCAGTAGATTTTGTATGAAAGGGTAACAAACATAAATACTTACTTCCTCATCTATAATGTTAGTGGAATTAATGTTGGAAACTAAAGTAATTAAGGCTTTAGTTTTATATTGGAAAGATGAATATCATTAAGATAATAGGTTTAATTTCTGTGCATCTTACAAAACTTAGCAAAATTAATAAAATAAAAAGCTGAATGCCTTTTACCCATAGGAACCATATGCAGATGCACTTATTGGACCGGCTCGCTAGAAGTTATACGGGCTCACAGAATACACAAAAAACAGGATAATGTTTCACTGAGGAATTGAGGATATTGGAAGCCCTTAAAATTATACTTCTCAAGTGGCGTAATAGGCCGGCAACACATACAACAACAACAAAGCGCATATTATGGCGTAATCTCCTACCATAGAGACACTAGACCTGCTCCCTTGCTCGCTATACGATAATAATGCTACAATTTGCATTATATAGTCTAGCGGAGAATATAAAATCCAACACATATAATTTATTAATTGTCTATTTTGATATATTAGCGACCAACACCTACTTTACATAGATAACAATATATTAGATATTTGCCTAATATTTCTATGATAGGCAGATAATATATTTTAATTGTAATTATGTCGGTCCCTCATGTCTGAGGACCAAATAAAAACAAATCATATCATTTATTTACCTTATTATATGATCTTCCATAATCAGTTAATAATTGTCGTGATTTAATTGCCGGCTGGGCAACACAACCAAAGCATGGAGTGTGGCGCGCTGATCTCTTGCGATAACAATCTTGAAATTCATTGACATAATAATAATTTTACAATTTTATATATTACCATTATTGGATTGAAATATCGTATTGCCTATAGCATAGAGCCTCTGATTTCCAAATTTTCTATTCTTCTTATGTAAATAAGTATATAGAGAACATTAACTGATGTTTTGTTTCAGGAGAAGCGTTCCAGCCAGAATTTGTTGAGCCGATCGGCAACCTCACTGTACCCGTTGGGCGGGACGCCACCTTCCGGTGTTTAGTGCACAACTTGGGCGGATATAGAGTGAGTTAAATTTAATTAAACAAGACTGCAATGCTTACTTAACCTGTCCATTATTTATTTATCAAGATTTTGGCTGCGATTCAGGTTGCATTATTAGATACACTCGTATCACTAGCTGACTCGGCAAACGTTGCTTTTTCATATATGTAAGTATGAAAGTATTATATAGAGCGTTTTTTATCAGTCAACGGAGCAGATAGGTCTTCCATATGGAAAGAGAACACCGCCGCCCATGAACAACCGCTCCACAATCCGCGCATTGGTTATGTTGTCGGCTTTTTACGCCGCTTAAGCGATACTCTTAAGGGCTTTCGATATCCTCATTCATTCTGCGAAAAACAGTACAGGTACCATTTCATGCTGAGTATCCTGTGAGCCCGTGGTATCACTTCGGACGAGCCGGCCCAATTAGTGGATTCGCATAAGCTTCAGCATGGATCTCCCACGTAAACCTAATACGCTGTTTTGGACTTTTTGATAGATATTTTCAAACTCTACAAATTTTACCAAGAATTCAATAATATATCTTTCTTTCTTAAGGCAACAAATCCGACTAGCGTGGAATATAAACCTTATAATATGTTACTCAATAATATTAAATTTAATACTATGTAATACAAAATAAATAACGTAACTTTCTATTGATGATAGAATTTTCATGATCTTTTCAATAGACCCAGTGATAGTATTCTATAATATTTATAGACGATAAAAAGGCTTATTGAAGGTTACTTAAGGCTTTTATATGTCGAATGCTTTCGTTTTAAAATCATTGTAATGACTGTTATTTTCAGGTGGGATGGGTAAAGGCGGACACAAAGGCGATACAGGCGATACATATTCACGTTATCACGAATAACCATAGGGTGGGTGTGTCGCATAACGGGCAGACCGTGTGGAATCTGCACATTAGAAATGTGCAGGTGGACGACCGCGGCAAGTACATGTGCCAAATCAATACAGACCCGATGCAAAGCCAGGTAAACATATAATACTAGTCATTTAACTATAGGTCTAAATCTCCTCTGTGTCACCTTGATGTTTGTCGGGCTACAATTGAGCGTTTTTATAGACCTTTTTGTAGGAGAGCCTTGCTAAAGCACATACTGACGCACTAATTGGCCATTGTATATGTATATAATATTATTTGTCCAAATACTTTACTGCTAATAAAATAATTATCGTTCATTTTTTAAAGTCGGATAATTGTTTTGCTTTCCCAAAACCTCCTCATTAGCACGTGAACTTTATGGCATGAAATTTAAATTTAAATTGACTTTTAACTGTTATTAAGAATCCTTTGTATGGGAGTGTAGAAAAGTATTATTTTTAGACGATATTTCTCCATCGTCATAAGGAATATTCTAAAAAAAGTTGCGAAATCGGTGCAAATGTTTTCGATATTAGCTTAACAACACATTCAGTGATTAATTTTTATATTATAAATTATAAAACACAGATTTGATTAATATTTCATAATTATAATACTAAAATATATACATGGTAAACATAATAGTTTTTAATTAATTTTTTGATAACAATTTTAAAATCCCTTTTGTATTTCAATTTGAGGTTAACGCACTCCACTCCATTTTATCCACAGAAGGTTCTTCTATCACCGCATCAGCTATTTGAACTTTCTTATTCTTTTCATATCCGCGAATCCTAACTTGACGATAAAGAAACTCCCTGGTCATAATTTCCGGTACAAACATATTTCTACTCCTAAACAATGTTTTATCTAACGGACCCCAAGTATCTGTCGGCACAAATAACCCTCGAAAATTACTCTGCAAATAATAACAATGCACCTCGCATAGGCCACCGATTAAAATAACCAATATATAAATACTAACAAAGAAATAACTCAACAATAAATCGAAACGCATAGATTCTATTATGTACGTATTTTCGAAATCTTTTCGCAAAAACTTCTTCACCTTAATATAAAACATGCACACAAATAATAATGGATTCAAGATCCATCCAAGTTTCCAGAACCAGCTAGCTTTAACACCTATCATAAAAATAATATCAATATTGTGCTTCTTGTAACCATACATCCAATAAATTGCAAAAGAAAAGAAGAAACTGTTTATTAATTGAATTATCTCAGATGCATCTCCAATGGAACTGGCGAGGTCTGAGCAATAAAACGGACATGACAATAAACACAATAAAGAAATGCATGCCGCAAGACCTACTCTTGAATAAATTTGTGCATACCTCACATATGTACACACAACATCATGGAGAAACAGAATCATAATCCATAAATTGACAAATAGGCAACAGAACACTAGAGCAAACCATAGAAAAGCCCACATAGATACAGATTCAAAATAACTCATTATCTCCGTGATAGATGCAAATGGCGCGAAAAATACACTCTCACCCATTTCCAAAACATTCTCTTCTTCACCGTGATAGTAAGACATTGTCTTAACCCCACTGAATATTATAAGACCAAGCACGAGTGTAATAAAAACGGAGAATAGAGATATCGTAACTGACGTCATAGTCGCCGGACTTCGGAAGGTAACGTCGCGCGATAGAAAACCAATAACACCACACCCGGTTCCGCAAGACAGAGCACCCCGTGTGAACGTATAAAAACAATGCCTGTAATTGAATTCACTCCAATTCATCGTGATCTTTGTCGCGTACCAAGTGCCGCTGGAAGACAGAGCGACGCTTAACAGAATGAATATCACAAAGCAAACGTAGATTGCCAAACATCTGATAACAATCTTCACGCACTTGGCAATGTTTATTGATAGAACGAGATATGCCAGGCCCAGTGTGAAACTGGTCATAATCATTTTCCAAACGCGAATACAGTTCTTTGCTAGCGTATTATTATCACCGATCTCTCTATCAAAGAAGCATCGGCTGGCTGTTTTCATTCCGCAGTCGTCATCAAAGAGATTCTGCGCTTCGAGGCAGTGTTGGAATATTGTTACATTTATACGTTTGACCATACACTTTGTGCCTTTGAATTCATCGCACGAGTACCATGGCGGCGGATCTAACGCGGCGTAAAATGAATATTCCAGATACCACGATGTTAGAACAACCATGTAGATTGTTTTAAGTGCCACTAGGTAAATTGTTCCGTAGCCGATGCTTCGGAATAGCGGGAAGAAGTCCCACATGGCAATCACGTTAGAATTGGTGTACTGAGCAAGACATACCTCGGAATAAACTAATGGTATACCAATGATGATGGCAGCAATTGTATGCAGTAGGCCGTGAATATAATATCCGTTGTGTGACATATCGACTGGTGCAAATACAAGTGCAATATCGTTCATCATCCAAGCCCAAAGAAGAAATTTGTAAGTGCTGTAAGATTTCCAACGACTTTTCATCTCCGGGCAATACTTGGCATTCATATTGACTTTATTACATATACTGAGAACTGCAATTTTTCAATATGAATGAAATGCATGACCATCTTGTTAGTGGTTGTCATTAAAAGATACGAAAACATTTACTAAAACGAAAAAAAAAAACAATTACAAAACATTATTAAATGCAAAAATTACGAAGTTGAGTTACAAAAGGGTGTATCCGCCACCATAAGTGGTTGAGCGATGGTCAGCGCCCCCCATTCGCTCATAAAAACAAATACAATAAAAGATAAAGCGTGGGCCACTAATATAAAACATTAATATATAAAACTAAATGATTTGGTTAGTGTATTTTTAGAAATCCTTTTTTTGTTTTATTTTTAAATTCAGGTTAAAATTAAATTCAAAAAAATAATTTAAATATATTATATCTTATATAAAAAAGATACAGTTTGTTACTACAAAATAAAAGAGTTATAATTGAACTGTTATAATTTATATAGTAAATAATATATAATATAATATAATAAATAGTTATAATATATTGCATTTTTAATGAATTCAGTTGGTATTGGGATATTAATGACTTCATTTTATAATTTATTACATAATAATTTAGTTCATAATATTATCGAATAAGATTGAAAATAAATAGAATAAAAAAACTAAACCCGACTGAATTTCTTGACAATTATCCTCAAATCTGGGCGTAGAATTTTTTAAAATAATTTAGAATTGATTAATTTAACAAATAAATATATCATATATAGTTTTTCTAGTTCGTAAAATTCACATTAAAGTCGAGATGCCTTCATATAATTGAAATTCAATAAAGCATCCAAAATGAGACCGAAGTCAATAAATCGAAAGAAAATGCGATTACATCAGTACGATAAAGTGAATTAAAGTGTAGGCGGGCGACATACGAGCGACGCGGCGTAATGTTTCGTGTATAGTTCGCCTAAATTATTGCGCTGCGTTGTAATTTATATCCGGGCGTGATAAGGGCATAAATCTTCAATGCCGACAAGCTGCAGTAGGCTTCGACGGAGTCCGCGCGGCATGACGCCACTTGATGCAATGTGTTGCGACAAAAAGTGTTTGAAAATGGAACACGCCATTCATAGCATTATCTATCTGTATTTACGTTTTAATCCTTCTCAATTTTACTTAAATAAAAAAAAGTATTCAAGTGATAAACATATTTTTATATCCCGCACAATTGTAGCTGGAGTTTGAGTCAGATCACATCCACCCATGAACAACCATACCACAGTCCAGCCTTTGGTTATGGATAACTCTCTCAACGAATCACGCGCTGAATGGGCCGGCTCGTCCAAAGTGATACTACGAGCTTACAGAATACTCAGCATAAAACGGCACTTATACTATGTTTCGCAGAGTGAGTGAGTATATCGGAGGCCATCCATATCATATCCATAGCATATCCAACCCGAGACGGAACCTTAGCTCACAAGCCCACTCACCGACGAGGCTCTACTAAATAAAAGTATACTGTATTTTATATTTCCGAAATTTAAACAGAGATAGTAAATATTAACTGTGTTTGCTAAAACTTTCAGACCACCTTCAAATTTATAACTATGTATAATGTAAAATTTATACGCAATAGATTAGTATGCAATGAAACTCACCTGTCATGGATGCTTGTTAAGAATTTCTTTTTATAACTGAACTGAAATAATAAAAATATATATTTAAAACTTTTGAAACATTACGCGCGTTATATAGTTCCAAGTTATATAACAGTATGAAAGTTTTTTACTTCTCCTGATGCCGATGCATTCAGCGTTGGAACTATAATGAAATTCTTTTCTCCCGCAAA
The DNA here is from genome assembly GCA_018230265.1 of Delias oraia. Lineage (NCBI taxonomy): Eukaryota > Metazoa > Arthropoda > Insecta > Lepidoptera > Pieridae > Delias > Delias oraia. The sequence continues at coordinate 49,564 of DWCF01000133.1, read as the reverse complement.
TTCTGATTAGACAACCGCGTTCTTAATCTTACACGGGGGGTCTACTTTGTGATCATCATCATCATCATCACCAGCCCATTTAAGTCCACTGCTGGACATAGGCCTCCCCCAAAGACGATCAAAATATATCAAAAGATCCCACCCGCTGCGATCTTGAGCGATCTAGAGGGTCGTTTCGAAACACATTTGTGTTTTCCACCAACGAGTTCGTTCGCTTAAGCACTACGATTGAACCATAACTTGAGCTAAGGAAGTGCATAAGATACTCAATTTTGTCCCGGAGCCATTGACCTTTCAATTTGAATTGTTCAACTTGAAGGCGCAGACCCGCCCTCTTTGTGATAGCACCGCCAAAAAAAGTACCGGTTAACCGACGTAAAAAGCCAGAAACACCAGCAATGCGCGGACTGTGGCGCGGTTGTTCATGGGCGGCGGTGTTTTCTTAGCATATTGGATACCAACCTGCTCCTTTGTCCGCAATAGAATAAAAAATTACCACCACCGACAATTGCACCACAAAACGCCCTTTGGTTGTGTTGCTCGCTTTTTATGTCACTTATGTAGTATAGTTTCGAAGCACTCCAATATCTTCACTCACTCAACATAACATAGTACAAATACTGTTTCACGCTAGTCTTACTACAAAGTTTTTCATTCCTCAACTGAGTGTTTTCTAAGGCATTTTATGTCGGGCATCACCACTCTGTGAAATCACCTGACTGCGTTGGTATTTTGAAAGCAATAGAACTTAATGACCTTCAAAAAGAGCCTAAATATCCCTAAAAAGCCGTCAAAGCATCCGCGGCCCATAAACAGCTGAAAGTATCCATAGGCGAAACACCGTTTTATTCTAGTTCAGCCGTCTCATCTGCCTGTCTGTTCTCATAAAAAACATAAGCATTGGTAAATTGAATTGTCGTAAATAAAATAACAAATTTAAAACTTAAATGGGCAGTGCACAGGTTTTAATCATAGAATTGTAAAAATTAAATACATACATTTATGTATTAAAAAATATTCAAAAATAAAGTACGTTGAACTTCACTCACCATTTCGGTATATGAAAAATAGAAATAAACCGATTTTCAGATCTATATAAATATTACATAAAATTGACACGTTTTTGAACTTTGCAAAAAGTACCGTGCAACGCTCTCGTACTTAATATAATAATTTGTCCTTAGATGGGATTCCTTGAAGTGGTAGTACCACCTGACTTCATAGCGGAGGAGACTTCTGGTGATATCATGGTACGTGAAGGTGGAACAGCGAAACTGTCGTGCCGGGCGCGTGGCCAGCCTCTACCAAGGATCACTTGGAGAAGAGAAGATGGATCTGATATTGTCATGCGTTTCATGAATGGCAGCAAAAGTAAAGGTATGACTATAAAATAATATTTATCTATTTATTTCATTAAAACAAAGTTCAACCGTATCACCTCCATATATGTTGTTCCACATTTGAGCGTTTCTTAAAGGCTTAATCCCTAAAAGGCCTAGCGAGGACTGCAGGTGTCTATGGGCGGAGATCAGCTTATCCTAGAAAGCCTCCTGCTTGTTTGTCGCCCAGTTTTCATTTGAAAAAATGAATGATGATTTTTTTTTATAGATTTTAAGTTACCAATACATAATCCTTACTTATTTTTTTATAAGCTGCTGTGTATGAAGATGAAGTGCTCACTCTTCACAAAATATCTCGCTTCGATATGGGTGCCTACTTGTGCATTGCAACGAATGGAGTACCGCCATCTGTTAGCAAGAGAATCGTAGTTAAGGTTCACTGTAAGTACCATTTTTTATAGTATTATTGTCAACGGAGCAAGCAAATCACCGCTGCCCATGGACAACCGCGCCACAATACGTACTTTGGTTGTGTTACCAGCTTTTTACTTACTCAGCAATAAATACTATACGTATTATTGCACGATAGTATTCTGTGAGTCCTTTGTACGGATCCAATTAGTGCATCAGCATCTCCCGCAGGTAAAACATTGTTAAAACGCTCGTCTGGTCACAGTCAACCCCTTCAAAAGACTGAATAAATTATAATTTTTTATTCGGACCGGGGTCGAATCTGATACCTTGCGCTTGGTAGGTTAGGCATGGTAGGCTTATTACTTAACTACGAGGCTGCGCTCTCGATCGATATCCATCCAATTTAGAACAACAAAAAACTTATAAAATTGAATACTTGAAAAGTTAGGAAATCAATTACTCTTTGTATATTTTTGTACAAAAATTTGCGCAGCCTTTCAAAGGTCTCCCAAAATTAATTGCTTTATTTAGAGCCGAGAATAGTTTATTTTTTGTATTCGTTACAAATTTTTTTCAATGATAATTATTGTATACAAGTAATTAATTTTATAATTTTATTTTATTTTATTTTTTATAGCGGTCAGAGCAGGCTCCTCTATGGTAATAGATCACCAAAGCCTATGGACAAACGTACCATAATACGCGTTCTGATTATGTTTCCGGCTTTTTACGTGGTAAAATTTAATGGGCTGTCGATATCGCCACTCTCTCAGCGAAACGAACGAGCTGATCTAATTATTGCGTCAGCATGGCTCTCCCACGGGTGACAAAGTTTTAAACTGTCAAATTTATGGTGAAAATTTTGACAGCTTATCGATGCTTCTCATACTTGGAATTGACATTTGCACGGGTATATTATATGGTCTGAACAGTCATTGTTATCGTTCTAAAATTGACATATGTAATTGCTTTCAGTTAATCCAGTGATCCAAGTACCGAATCAACTGGTGGGTGCACCTCTGGGCACTGACGTCACACTCGAGTGTTATGTGGAGTCTTCACCCAAATCTATCAACTACTGGGTTCGAGATTCAAGTAAGTTTAATATCTACTGTCATTATTACCTACTATGATAATAATAAATTTTTACTCGACAATTTTATTGCACATTTCTCTTAAATTGAAATTAAAAATTAATAAAATATTAACTTATGTTTGTAAATAATTTATGCCCATTAATAAAATCTTTAGACTAGCAAGATAAAAATTCATGTATAAAAGGTCGGGTGTTTGTTGCCAAACACATCCGAAAAAACTGGACCCATTGTACAAAACAATTTGACATTTTATTCTTTTGCAATAAAAAATACATAACTGCTACCCTAAATATCAACCCTTCTACGATCAAACCCTATTTTTAATACCGATTTTAGTGCTTTAATATAAATGGCAAAACAATATTTACAAAATATTATAATATAACGTACAAATGGAACTATATAAATATAAAATCAGATGTTAAAATCGACTTTAGTACAATAATTAAGAATCGCAGTTTCTCAAATTCTAAACCGCCAATAAAATCCACCTCCCAGTAATTATTTCCGCAAGTTTAGAAAAATATAACGCCAAATGTTTTAAGAAAGCCCTTTTCGTGTCCAGAGGCTTAATTAATGCGAGCTTATTGTGCCTTCGGGAGTCCATCACTGCGTTGCCATAACAACCGCTTCAACTAGGCTACTTTGGTTTTTTTACAATGATATAATCACGTGTTAATAAACATTTCCCCTTGAAAAAGATAACCAAGTTACAATCATTGGTCGTTGTATAAAATATGCGATACCAAATTAGCTTAAATATTTTTATATTTTTGTGGTTCTTTATCTTGTTTTTACAATAGCCACATCACGTAAGCCAGAGAGTGACAGAATGTTTCGAATATTTTATTTTATGCAAACGATGGCAAATAAACAGCCTCATCTGTGTGGGTGTCTACAAGCAGTCCTCGCCCATGGACACCCCTAGCCTTTGCAGGCCGTGGGTGCGTTGCCGGCATTTAAAGGATAGGATCGCTATTACGGTACAGTACTATTTTAGATAGAGTATATTACCTTTTCTGTTCATATAAGCAAGAAAATGTGTCAAATAGTTTATGATTGTTGTTTGTGAAAAATAACTGGTTAGTAAATACATATTAAGTGTATTTCTACATCGTAGAATTCTACTTATTCAGTAGATTAAATTAATAAATTAAATAACACGCTCTGTACGGAATTGGTGTAGTTTTTTGGCAAGCAACGATCGCGAGAGGCGCCCGGCTTGCAAGTAATGAGATATTAGATTAAATTTACAGCTAAGACTTAAGAAAATTGACCTATTGTGGTAAAATAAGACAATGGTCATTAGTTCCGCTTCAGTGGCCGTGGCGTTTACGGCTGGAGGGAGTCGACAAAGCCTCCGTAATTTATATCTGAAGAATATAGTCGGAGTTCTATTATCTGAAACGAATCTACTTTTAAAATAGTGAAACCGAATGGCTCGTAAGTGTTTCTATTCCTATAAGATACGTAAAATGATTTCTTACTGTGTTTTTGATGTCTTCGTCTATATCAAATGAAAACTGTTAAGCGATTGTAATATTTGTGCTTAATTGAATGCACCGAGAAAGTAGAATATGCTATATAATATTATTATTATTATACATACATACGTATATTTAATAATATTTTTCGCACCCTTAGGACTTGAAAGGCCGCGGCTACGTTCCCAGCTTTTTAAATAGATGGGCTCTTTTTTTAAAGATCCAAAAGTCGTATTCGTTTGGAAGTACCTGTGCAGGCAGCTGAAATTATTAATAAACCATTTACCACCTCTTTTAAAACTATTTCTATATTATTTCTATAAACAAAATAAAATACTTTTAAAAAGAAAAAGTATCCTGGTTCTAAGTTAACTTCCCACTAATTTTTAGCAAAATCAGTTGAACCGATCTTATATTTATAAATAGTGTAACATACACTATTAGTAAACTATATTTTCTATATTTAATACATATTTTTTCATCCGTGAGACAGCCATGCTGAAATAAAATATACTGACAAACTAGTTGGTCCAGTTCGTCCAAAATGAAACCACGGGCTCACAGAATACTCAGCGGGAAACGGTATTTGTACTTTTAAAAATATTACGCTGAGTGAGTGAGTGTTGCGGATATCGGATAAGCGGCGTAAAAATCCGGCAACACAACCAATGCGCGGACTATGGCGCGGTTGTTTATGTGCGGCGGTGTTCTCTAACCGTATTATATAGGAGACCCACCTGCTCCGTTGTCCGCGGCACCCTAAAAACTTAGATAAATTACTTGACTAGCTAAGAATACTTAAACGACGTTCCAAGATATGGAAGCAAGTTTCACAGATCAAACACTAGCAAACTATTCACGCTTTTGACTCGCCAAGTTGCCAAGAAACTGGACAGACCAACACGTCCAACTATCGTGACTCTATCGCTTCACAATGAACAACTGTTTACTTATCACATTATTGTGTTTCGTGTTAACAATCAGTTTAACTCAATACAAGTTAGGTAAACTGTTTTGTTCATTATATCTGTGAGATGTATACAATGGAAACCCATGTTTTTTTATTCTTCTCTAGCGGACAACGGAGGATGCGGCTTTCCTATAGCCACATATGGACAACCGCGCCACAGTTTGCGCATAGATTGTGTTACCGGCGTAAAAAGCCGGTAACACAACCATTCTTTCTTTTCACTCACTATACGAAACACAGTACAAGTACCGTTTCACACTGAGTAATTCTGTGAGCTGGGGGTATCAATTCAGACGATCCGGTCCAATTAGTGCTTAGGCATATGCTTCAGCGTGGCTCTCCCACGGATGTCTCTCTCTATCTCTCTCTCTCTCTCTTACTATAGAGGAGGGCCAATAAATATAAAAAAAATGCATTATGTATGCTATTAAAATTTATAATTTAAAAAAAGTTCAACTCGCCCAACTTCAAAGTTCCCACTCGGCACACTGTGCTCTTTATTACAAGCAATTTTCCAAACAAAAGCGTAAATCCAAGATGTAGAACTATAAAACGGATAGTTCAATAATCAAGCCGGTCACGGAAGCTGCGGTTCGTAAGCCCGGGCGCATAAAATGGAAAATGTCTTCCAATAACATCGCAGACACTCTTGGAATGCTAGACATAATAAAACTCCTTAGTAGCCATTGTGGAATCCATTAGCACCTATCCGGGCGTAAAATAAAATAGAGCTTATATAATCAAATAATACATTTTCATGGAATAATTTTTTCCAACAATGTGTCAAGAAAATCTGTGCACGTAACCAAGCCCAAATCATTCTATTACTTATTCACGGAATCGTAATATTTCAGATGATATTGTTTTTTGTTTTACACCAACGTGCACTGGAAAAATACTACATTCTTTTTGTAAATATTTCATTTAGCGCTACCTAAATGGATTAATAATATATCCTTGGGTCCAAATCACGGGGAAAAACTTTTTAGTTTGAACCGTGCTAATTAAGTAACATAAGTAGGCTTGTAGACAGCCACGTAGCAGTGTTATTATAAGCCTACTAATAAGGTAGAGGAATCAGGTTCGATTCCTGATCCTACTAAAAAAATTATAATTAGTTCGGTCTTTGTGCTCTTGACAGTGGGTTAGCAAGTTTCTTCACACTGCCTTACCCGTGAGAGAGCCAAGCTGGCGCTTTAATTGGGCTGACTCGTCTTAAGTGATACCACGGTCTCACAGAATACCACCAAGAAACACTACATGTACAACGTTTCATTGAATGAGTGCAGTTATCGGATGTTCTTGTAACTATACCGCTTAAGTGGCATAAAAAGCCGCGAACACAACCATACCGCAGGTTATAGCGCGTTTATTCATGAGTGGCGGTTATCTCTTACCACCCGAAGATCTGCGCCTGCTCCATTGCCCGAGATACAAACAAAATTGTCTTTTATGAATTTATTTTACATTATATATTGAAAGACACTTTCAAAAGCATATTTAATATATAGCACTGACGTAAATATAATCTTTTCTATATAATATAAAAATAATTATATTGCGAATATTTCCCTATAAGATAATAAAATCTGTATGATTATGAATTCATCCAAAACGAACACACGTGTTTGAAAGTAGGTTAATAATTTTGTTATATTCTTTTCATTTTAATAAAAATATGGAGGAGGCTCGCCTAGTATAAGCCGTCCTTCACCCATGGATACTCTCAGACCTTGCTGAGTCGCGGGTGCGTTGACGACCTTTTAGGGTTAGGTACGTTTTTATGAAGGTACCCAAATTATATTGGTTTGGAACTACCTCTGAAGATAGCTAATGCTACAGTGGTGGTGCGCGGCACAAAATACTCTGAAAATAGAACGATAAATGTCGAAAACATACAAGTTTCTATGTACTTCCTATAAAAAAGTTTCTATATATAAATAATATAGATGAGAAAGAATAGTTTCCAAGTTTATTTTGTACAAGAAAAGCTTGCTGTACGCTTGCCACAGATTACACGGGCTTACTTCATAATATTTCTTCGCATAGCCAACGGCGGTTTCCGAAAGTTTTCAGCTCAGCAGTTGTAGCGTGAAATTTACGGGTTAATCTTCAATTGTACGGTCTACATCTTGCTCGGATAAAAATGAATTCACGTAACTTGTACGAATTAGATGCGTACAATTTGTTCACAGTACAGACTGTTACAATAAACTTGAGTTTGTATCTCTGAAATTTAATTAATAAATTCTATTTATTGAGTTGATACGATACAATTACATCAATTTCAATTAAACTAACAAATAATATTACTACTACAATAAAAATCCGTGAGAGAATCATGCTGAAGCATATGCTGACGCAACAATTGGGTCGGCTCGTCCAAAGTGATACCATGGGCTCTCAAAATATTCAGCGTATAACGGTACTTGTACTGAGTTAAGCAGAGTGAGTGAGGATATCGGAGGCCCTTAAATGTGCCGCTTAAGTGGCGTAAATAGCCAGCAACACACCCAATGCAAGGAATGTGGCGCGATTGTCCATGGGTAGCGGTGTTCACTTACCATATAGGAGACCCACCTGCTCCATTGTCCGCTATGCTATATAATAAATACCATATAATTTTTGTAAACACTGCCACGTGAACAAAATTTCTTTTCTTACTTTGAAACACATAAAATATTGATTTCCCACTGAAGCTGACTTCTCATTCGACGATATAGAAACGTCTGCGGGTTTTGAAAGTATATCAGAGGCAATATATTTCAGTGACAATACAAAATGACGGCGCTTTAATGTAAAAGGTTAGAGAGTGCCCGGTCCTCGAGGGCTTCGTTAGCCGGTCAAGTGTGACGCATTATTTTAACGGCGAACAATTTGTGCGACGCTGTCGAGCTGAAACACCCTGTGGACTGTGCCATATTGGATACTAGGTTTAAGTGTACCTTGGCGCTGGCAGTCGCGTTGCGATAGCGCGCTTAGGTATCTCTTACAACGGCGCATGTTGGTCTCCTATATAGTAAGAAAATACTACCGCCCATGGACAACCGCGCCATAGTCCGCACTTTGTTTGTGTTGTCCGCTTAATCTGTATAAGTTCAAGGACCTCCGATATCGATAGTGACTTTAAAATATTGAGGCAACATAAAGCACGGATTGTGGTGGAGTTGTCCATGAGCATCGTTTATCTCTTGCCAGAGAGGAGACTCGCCTGCCCCCTATACAAAATAATAATAATACTTTTTTATTTTATACTGGATACCGCAGCAGTTGGGTCTATATATGGAAAGAGAACATTGCCGCCCATGAACAACTGCGCCACAGTCTTTGCATCGGTTGTGTTGCCGGCTATTTACGTCACATAGGCGGCACTTTTAAGGGTCTCTTATATCCTCACTCACTCTGTAAAACACAGTACAAGTAATGTTTTACGCTGAGTATTCTGTGAGCCCGTGATATCAATTCGGACGAGCCGACCCAATCAGTGCGTCAGCATATGCTTCAGCATGGTAATCCCACGGATGCGACAGTATTAAAACATTTGTTGGGCCACTGTCAAGCCCTTCCAGAGACCGAATAAATTATAATTATAATTGTCCGGACCGGGATTCGAACCCGATACCTCTCGGGTACCTTCATGGTACACTTTTAAAACCATTCAGTTACGAGGCTCTAAAAATATATTGAAAAATTCCAACGTAATGTAAATATAAATTCTCAAAAGAGAAATAAATACAGTAGTACATTTCACTTCACAAACTCCATTGAATACATTAGCATATATGCATTTCTGGTAAATAAAATCCAAGCACAAGAAATGGTCTAGTGGGTGCGAAGAAGAATGCTTGAGGTAAGTATCGGAGGATCGGGTGGTTATGACTGTAACGAGTGGCCGACTGTCTGTAAACTGTGCCACGTAAAGCAGCATGGGAGCTTTTCAAATGCATCCGAGTTGATCGTATTTTGTTAGTGCGAGGCAATGTGTAATGTAGAGGGAAAAGCGGGTTTAGTGCGTCATATATGTTATTGTAGTATTTTTTTTGGTATACCTATTTACGGAATATGTGGGTATCCTATATGGTAAGAGAATACCGCCGCCCATCACCAACCGCGCTACAAACCGTGTATTGGTTGTGTTGCCGGCTTTTTACGCCGCTTAAGCGGCATTCTTAAGGGCCTCCGATATTCCCACTCACCGAAATACAGTATAATCAGTATAAATACAGTAGATCTTTTCAAATACAGCTACCATTTCATGCTGAGTATTATGTGAGCTCGTGATGTCACTTCGGACGAGCCGGCACAGATAGTGCGTCGGCATATGCTTCAACATGGCACCACGGGTGCATATGGGTAGTATGTAGGTAAGGTAGTTCCTACATACTACCCATACTCGCCCAGCCACTGTCAAGCCCTTCCAAGGACCGAATAAATTTCACATAATCGAATATATTTATTGTGTGTATTTGTGTGTATTTATTGTCAGTTTAGCAGTAAAGCCGTAAATTTTGATGAGATTCTGGTATCTTCACACAAAGGAAATATAGTATATGTAACATTTCATTTGCTTTTCTGTGAGCACGTTGGATCACTACGGACGGGCTAGCTCAATTATTGCGTCAGCTGATGCATATCTCTTTTGTAATTTATTTGTTTTATATTCTATCAATTATTTCTTCTTGCTTTCACTCTTTAATTATTCTATTACTGGTAGTTTATATAGGGTGTGTATGCATGGTGACACCACTTTTGGTGGGGCATATAGTCGGATGTGAACTTTTACTTATGGTTTTTTATGATACAAAATGAACATCATCTAGGATAAGCGGGTGGACCGTGGCTCACAGACACACTCTGCCCCAGTTGAGTCGCGGACTGTGGAAAACATAAGCGTGTTTCGGACTAAAAATCAATAATTTTATTTTTTCTTAATATAATGTTTAAAATTTTTGCAATATTTTACAAGAATATATGAGATTTCGAACTTAATAGGTTTCACATAATATATGATACAAGTTGTAATAAAAAATAGGAATTTTAGGTACAAAATCGCGTATTTTCAAAGATTCCAAGTTTGTGATTATTATTATATATTCAAGTATACGTGATTTTTCTTTATACATTTCTCCAATTTTTGATTATGTTACCAAGTAAATAAAAACCTCCTTACGGGACTAAACTCATTAAAATAAAATCACTCAGCGTTTACAAGTAACCTCGTAACACGAATCCAAATAAAATATCCCCTCGCTAACAAAAAGCCACAGTGCTAATTATTAAGAGGCATTACAGGCCTAAAGTTGTTTGCGATCATAATGGGAGGCAGGGCCGCGGTGAGCCGTCGATCAAAGCTTTGTTTTATTGCGCTCTCCGAGTGACTGGCGCTTTCGCTCGACCCCATCCGTGGGGCGGGCGCGAACTTGTCATTTTCCCTTGTCATCAATCTATGTTAGAACCTTTGACATGTAAGTGTTAATTAAGCCCTCACTCGGGCGTAATTAAGAGTGTTACAATGTTATTTTAGACATTAATTGAGAGGTTATTATTAAACGAGTCGGCTTTAATTTTGTTCGAATGCGAACATGGAGGCGAGAATATTAAGTAAACAGAGTGAAGTTTCGATCGGAATTAAGATTGGAGAAAACATTCGCCGCTCTTATCTTTGTACTTCAAGGCTCGCCCTGATAAGTTCCAACTTCGGTTATCATCATAATCGAAGCATATTTGAATTTAAATATTTACCCTTGGCATTGTCCTTTGTGCGACTTTTGATCGAAAACTATTCAAAGCGTCAAGAGCCTGAGAGTTTTTAAGTTTAACATGTTAAGTAGTATTATGAATAGATTTTTCTCAATAGCCCACCTTAACCAAGCTAGGAGAAGGTAATCACTTCATTTATAAATTTAGTTTTTGAGCCTTGTAAGATACCATTCTGTAGGTACTGGGTTAAATAGAATACAGTTTGTTATTAAATTTATCAATATGATCTTTAATAGGGCATACAATATAATATACTAACTGTCTGTCCTGTTTGAGAACAACGCTCAAACTTATGATGATTGTAATTTCTATATATTTTTATGGTATGGAACATATACGGACATTGGAGCAGGTTGGTCTCCTATATTATTATATCTCATTCTCATACCGAGAACACCGCCACCCATGGGCAACCATGCCACAGTCCACGCATCGGTTTTGCTGTCGGCTTTTTACACCGCTTCATTCTTAAGATCCTCTGATATCCTCACTCCCTCATCGAAATACAGTAGAAGACCCTTGCAAGTACAGCTACTATTTCACGCTGAGTATTCTACGAGCTTGTGGTATCTTCTTTGGGCGAGCCGGTTTAATTAGTGCGTCATCATGTTTCAGAATGGCTCTCCCAAGGGTGCGACAGTATGTATAAAACTAAATCTGAAACCATTATTCTTAGATATAAGTATTACTTAATGACAATAATAAGAAGTATTTCTTAATTCTCTCTCTTTCTCTTGTTTTATATACTACCACAATATGAATAATTTATAATAAATATTATTTTACCTATAAAATACGTATATATATAAATTCTGAATAATCTTGTCCTCTAGTCCTATTCACTTTTATTACTTACTATAAAACAGTGTTTATAATTAATAGTACTCAATGTTGACCGTAAACGAACGTATGGAGGGATTTGTAAAACAGTTGGACCGTAAGTACAAAAGATTTAAAGCGAGCACGGCGCGCTCAAACAGTGCTTCGCTTTATCATTTGTGGACAACATACACCGGAGCTTACGAAGCTCCGACGACTGAATTGTTTCTACTAAACTGCTAAATTGCCGTTATTTAAGCGCCACATGAAAAACATTCACAGACAGAATAATAAATTAATCACGTACATGATATAATTTATTTATAATGATATACCCATGGTAGAGCCATGCTGCGGCATACGCTAACGCACTAATTGGACTCGTCCGAAGTAATACCACAGGCTCACAGAATACTCAGCGTGAAATAGCAAATAGCTGTACTTGAAATAGTAATTTTACTTTGTTTCGCTGAATGATTGAGGGTAACAGCGATAAAAATATTTTATTAATTGTTATGGAAAGATAGCATTTGCCGGAGTCAGCTTGCATAATTTCATTATTCTTTAATATTTATCTATATTTTTGTTACAGATGAAATGGTGATATCATCAAGTAAATACGAAGTGACGACAACATTACTCAGCTCTATCGAGAGTCGAATGACGCTCATCATACGAGGCATCACCGACTCTGACCTGGGCGGCTACCGCTGTATCGCCAAGAACTCATTGGGAGATGTCGATGGGACTATACGAGTTTATAGTATGTACGATTTATTATTTTTTCACAAAATGCCTTAGAAAACGCTCAATTGTGGAACGACAAACACCGAGGTAATACCGATGAAACTGTGTATTCTGCCTCAATGTAAGATGATGAAATTACTTAAGCAGAATACTAAGCGTGAAATGGTAGTTGTATTTGAAACAGTGCTTCTACTGTATTTTCTGAGTGATTGAGGATATCGAAAGCCCATAAAAAGTCGACTACGTGATCGAATCAGAAATGAGGAGATCCGTAGACGAACTAAAGTTATCGACATAGCCCGCCGAATTAGCAACCTGAAGTGGCAATGGGCAGGCCACATCGCACGTTGATCGGATGGCCGATGGGGCTGAAAAGTGTTAAAGTGGAGACCACGGATCGGCAAACGTAGCGTTGGACGTCCACCCACAAGGTGGACAAACGACCTTCTAAAGGTCGCCGGAAGTCGCTGGATGCAGGTAACCCCTGAACGGCTGAAATAATGATGATGATGATAAAAAGCCGGCAACACAACCATTGCGCGGACTGTGGCGTGGTTGTCCAAGGGCGATGATGTTTTTAAACGTGCATGGGGGCGCTGAAAACATCATACTAATTCGTAGTTATGTAAAATACATACCTAGCTAGGAAACAGTAGATATTAATATAAAAAGCCATATGTAAGTTTTTATTGTTATCCTATGCAAATTAAATTAAATCAGCAAGATTGTTATCATTCATAATTAAAAATTCTTATCTAATTAAGGATATTCTTATATAAATTCATACGTAACGTATAATGCAAACTTATTTCCATTGCTTATCAATACTTTTGAGAGGCTCGTAGCTTAATAGTTTTAAAAGTGTACCATGAAGCGAGAGGTATCGGGTTTAAATCCCGGTCCGGACAATTATAATTTATTCGGTCTCTGGAAGGGCTTGACAGTGGCCAAGCGAGTATCTTAATAATGTCGCACGCGTGGGAGAGCTATGCACGGTTGTCCTAGGAATAGTATATCTCTTATCATAGAAGAGACCCTCCTGTTCCGTTGCCCGCTATACTCTATACACTATTAGACATACATTAAGACTAGTAATTCAAGCTGTCGGAAACACATAATCTGACGATAATTTTGCTTCAGCCACTGCAACCAATATAGGCTTATACACAATATGGAGTGACCTAAATAGTCAATTGTGTAAGCTTAGGATTCAGACAATTGTGTTTAGGTGTTTCTTGATAAATAATCTGTATTTACAAATTTCCCTGAGACGTAACTGTCAACGACTTTACGATTAAATTTTTTTTTATAAAATAAAACTTACTTTAAATATTATTCTACTGAAACAATGTTTAAACATTGTATTAATAACATTGAACTATAATTATTGTTGCAAGAAATACTGAACACTTTTAAAAAACACTGAATTTTACGTTTTTCTGATAAAGTACATACCATATAGCACGGTACCGTATGGTAAAGTAGTACAAAGCAAGCGGGTCTTCTATGGCTTATAGATTACCGCCTATGGACAACCACGCCACAATTCCCGCTTTGATGGAAAACAGGTATAGAAGAACTACACTAAAACGACTTTGTGAGCCTCTTATATGCTTCTTCTGGCAATGCTGCGGCCATTCTTGGGCTAAGGGTGTCCATGGGCGGTGGCGGGTGATCCTCTTACAAGTTTTTCTCCTGATAAAAAAATTGCAATTTTTTTTAAATCAGGAGCAAAATATTTATTATTACCATTTTACTTTAAATATGGCACAACGTAAATTGAATCTTAAACTTTCAGGTATAACCAGAAATATAAACTCTAGTCCAACGAGTAAAAGCGATGACCTTCCAACACCATTGGAAGGGCCGGATAACCAATTCGGTTCGGCAGATAGGTCCGATGATGAAGACGATGCAGTTACAGATAACGAACTCATTCTCAACAATTCAAATAACTACCAACCTACGCCGAATAATGTTCGCGATAGAAAAAATATTGTCAGTAATTTAGAACAAGGCAGCAACGGAGGTCCTTGTTTAGCAATGAAATTTCCGTTACTCACTGTATGCTTTATCACAAGGTATTTCTTATAAATCATTTGATTTGGCTTCATATTTAATACGTTAATTAGTTGATAGATTTTTATTAAACTTATGTTCTTATTATGTATAATACATTATATGCTACGTTGTTTTATAAAAAAGTTAATCTTCACGTGAAAACTTTTTAACGGATTTGAAAGAACTATTATAGATATATAAAAGATAATGTTAGTTACACAATTTATAACTCAAAAATGGTTCTACTGATATATCCGTCTTATCCGAATACAAAAATGGATGATTATGTTTTTAGTGCATCTGTTTTTCGAATTTAGTGGGATCCATGAGGGATTGCTGCGGGTTCATAATTGAACCGCGTAGGTTGCGTAGCGGGCAGGACGTTGTATAAACAACTTAAGACATATAATTTTATGTGTTTATTAATTTTATTGGTAGGTAGAAATGCGGGTAGGAAACTTGCCGGATAGTATAATACTCATACTATTATTTAAAAGTCATTCATTGCTGACTATTTTAACCATTATGTTTTTCAATTTTTTATAATATAGCAGACAACGGAGCAGGTGGGTCTGATATATGAGAACAACACCGCTCCACAGTCCGTGCATTGGTCGTGTTGCCGGCTTTTTACGCGACTTCAGCACGCACACTTAATAAAATGCCTATTAAAAAAATCTATTAAATTCATAAAACAACTTTTGAAATCTGTTATTTTCTCGCTGACTTTACATAGAAAAAAAATGAGTAATGTTTCTAAATAAAGCCGTATTTTATGTAAAATTTATAATCTGAATCATTTAAAATATAATTGTAAAATGCTTATTTCAAACTTTTCTTTTATAAGTGTGACAACATATTGCCCTAATAAACTCTTAGTTGGAAAAGTTTTGACTGCTTTGAACCAATATTTCAAAAGTCAAAGAACTTACACGGGACCACATAACCACTTACGGACGTCTTAAAAACAAAAGTTACACATTCTTTACGAACACGTTCAGATCCGATAAGAAAAGACAAAAATGTGAGGCGAGTTTTTTACACTGTGTTTACAACAAACAAAGAGATTTTTCAGAAATAGTGCGTTTCTATCCCTAAAAGGCCAGCAACACACCCGGCGGAAGACAGCTTATCCTAGATGCTCGTTTTCTTCTGTTTAAATAAAAAAATGTAATTAACTTTTAAGTTATTAGCTAGGAATTTATTTCTGCGAAATATATCTTCGTGATGTACTTAAGTCTGCGTAATTATTTCATACTAATGGCACCGGCACACGTCATCTATCCCGGTACGACACCTGCCGGGTCCAATTAGAACCCTCAGCGATCCTTGGACTTCCAAACCAGAAAAAACGATTTACTAATTTCCCTCTATTTTTGTAGGCGGATAATTACTTTGCCTTCCCGGAATCTATCCAATAACATGTAAACTATAGTATGAAATTATAGTTCAAATTGACATTTAAGTACAAATTTCTTGTTTCACAAAATTCTGTTAGAAAGTATAAATTTATTCACTTATCGTTACCACAGTCAGTAAAAATATAAAAATAAATAATTAATTTAAAAAAATAAAAAACAAATAAACTAATATGAGCGTTATACAAATTTCATAATTATTATTTATTTTCATAATTATTTAATTATATCAGATATTTTACGTATTTTCACCACCTCCATGATCACAGACAATACTTTCTCATTTCCGTTCAAAAGCATCTATTTGAATGTTATGTATATAAATGATAAATTACCCTTTTACTTCAATATATTCAATATATTATTTATAAAAATAAATATATTTCATTAACAAAATAAATTAAATCAAATCATACAATTATGCAAATAGAATCAATTAAATGTTCACTTACGAACCTCATTGATTTTAAAATTACAGATTGTTGCCGAGTGGCGTATTTACATTTGCAAATTAATGTGATTTTAATATAATACTAACTATAAATTTTTAAATAAAATTATATAATGGTGATAATATTAAAATATAGATTCATACAGTGTTTTGTCAAAGCAATGAATGTCAAACGAATATTATTCTAATTAATACTGCTTTAAATTGAAAATGCTATATTTTAGAAATAGTTAAGACAAACCAACATTTAACCAACTTCAACTGCTCCTGATGTAAATTATATTATTCTTTGTTAATAAACGTTTAAGTGGTTAGTAAATGTATTTTTATTATTAATTTAGGTTTTGTTTGTGGTACAGCGGGCTCGGAACAGACAGATGTCCTTTATGAGAGATCGCCGACGCCCATGGACAACCGTGCAAAAACCGCGCTTTGGCTGTATTGACTGCGTTTTATACCGCTTAATCGGTATAATTTTAAGGGTGATATTATCACTCGCTCAGACAAACAATAGAACTACTTTTCACACTGATATTCTGTGAGGTCATGGTTTCACTTCGGACGAATCTGCGCAATAAGCCCGCTACAAAACCAACGCGCGGACTGAGTGAATGGCGTGCTTTTCCATGAGCGGCGGTATTGTCCTATTATATAAGAGATACACCTGCTCCGTTGTCCACTATACCATAAAAGTATACCACTTTAAATTAGTTATTTATTTTGTCTAGCGTAGTAGGCTGTATTTCACAGATTACAGAGATCCACAACCTATTTGTGTTCAAGGTATTTCTAGGAAAAGTTACATTTTTAGTTTCACCATCATCATTTCAGCCGTAAGACGTCCACTGCTGGACATAGGCCTCCCCCTTGGACTTCCATGAATACCTGTCGGAGGCGACCTGCATCCAGCATACAGTTATAAATTACACCATAAACAAACAAACACATCTTATGTAACTACTAATAGACATTTATTAAGTGCCAAAAGAATGAAACAAAAACCCGTCGCTTGCGTGAACATGTTATGTATAGCGAAGTATTTTTCTTACCCTTACTTATTACTTAAAATGAGTTTATAAGAAAACCTTATTTTGTTGAGACACACCAATTAACGAGCAAGATACACCAGTGTGCCGCAGTACACCCTTTGCGGAGCAATGCTGTAGTAGACATTGTTTACAACGTATCTAAGATGGTAAAATATTCTTAAGTTTCGATATGTGTTCAAAAGTTGCCATCACAGTTCAATTGCGTTATTGTCAAATTTAATAATTTGAATCAAAAATCAAAGTGAATGTTCAACCGCTTAGTGAAGTTTTGTTAACCATTCCATGTGGTTCAAGTTTCTGGAGTTAAGAAGGATTGCTAGGTTCCCGTCTTCATTATACGAACAAGTTTATTCCCAACACTCCGGTGTTCACGCATGTGCTCGTGGATATGCAAATGCCTCACCGTTCGCGAACATAAAACTTGCATATTTAACGAGACTATTCAGTGTCAATGTTTTAATTGCACTTCTTTTTTGATAATTGTTAATGTCTATTACTTTTTAACCTCGCAAAGAAATTAAAAACTAAATTTAATTTATGTAGAGATTTGAAGGTAATTGATATATTTATTTTACCGAATACATTTGTTTAACAAAACAAAACTACTATGATCTTTGATAAAAAATTGTAATAATTTTATAGTGGTGTAAAAAGCCGGCATCACAACAAAATCATCCCGACACCAAGGAGATCTTACACCTTACCTTAGCTTTGTTGTTCGTTTTATGAAAAATAGGATATCTGACTAATATTATAACGCAAAGGTTTCTAAGTATCGATGGATGAATGTTTGTTGCTATTTCACGCAAACACTACTGAATAGATTTTAATGAAACTTCACAATAATAGGTCATACATCAGAATAATAAATAATTTATAGTTGTAGTGTGTAAATTGGCTAAAATATAATAAAAAAAATCGAGTAAGTCAGACGCGGTAAGAGGCGTACCGGGCAGAGCGACGTGGCACAAGCCCACTAGTTATTTATGTATGTGAAATATTGTTTTTGTGGATAAAGTAACTGTTGATATAAAAATAAATATAAATTAAATAGTTGATTATTATATTAGTGCTCTCATTTATTTATTATAAAGTCTTAAATGTGTCACTTGGAATGACTACGCTACCTATATTTCAAGGGCTTTTGAGAGCCTCGTTGCTTAATGGATTTAAAAGTGTACCATGAATCGAGAGGTATCGGGTTCGAATCGCAGTCTGGACCATTATCTTCTCTTTAAAGGCTTGACATTGGCCGGACGAGTGTCTTAAAACTGTCGCAACCGTGGAAGAACTTCATTCAATAAATTGCACTAATATATTAATGCATTTAACTAGTAATTTATACTCAGCAATGTAATCTGGACATATAGACATATTTTTTATAGTATTGCAAACAACGGAGCAGGTGGGTCTCCTATATGGTAAGTGAACACCGCCGCCCATGGACAACAACGCCACAGTCCGTGCATTGGTTGTGTTGCCGGCTTTTTATACCATTTGAATGGCTTTATTAAGAGCCTCTATATACATGTACATTCCGGTTAATTAAAACACATCTGGTTGCAGGTCATAAATTGTACGTTTGTGAGTTTTTATCCAACTTTTCAACAATTCAGTTTCGCTTATTTATGAGCGTCGGCTAGCTTGGGACGGAAGGTTAGCTCAGCATTAATATTTACTGATTTTTGGCAACAATATTTTCGGACAAACTTTGTTCCATTTTATGAGGCTAAATCATTTTATGGATCAACGGATAACGCGTCTACCTCCCAAGGAAGAGATTTTAAGGATCAGATTCATGCTTGCCAGTTATTTTTCTACTCAGTCAGTATTTTTTTTACGCCGCTTAAGTGGCATTTTTAAGAGCCTCCAATATTCTCACTCACTCTGCGAAAAATAGTACAAGTACCGTTTTACACGGAGTATTCTGTGAGCCCGTATTATTACTTCGGACTAGCCGGCCTAATAAGTGCGTCAGCATATGCTTCAGCAGGGGTCTATCACGGGTGCGACAGTATTAAGACACTCTCCCGGCCACTGTTAAGCTCTTCTAGACACCGATTAAATTATAACTGTCCAGACCGAGATTGGAAGCTGATAGCTCTCGCTCCGTGGTACACTTTTAAGAGCATTAAACTGCGAGGCTATACTTTCGTTGTCCGCTACACCTTAAAAAATATTATTGATTTAGCTAGGGATTACGTTTGTCCGTCTGCCATCTATCATTGTGTTGAGGGTGGGGTGAAAATGTCCGCGTAAACATTAGCCGGACATAGGAGCTGTAACGAGAAAATAATCAATCTCCCAACTCCACTCGGAAGCAATCAACGGTCTGTTATTGCGTCTATCCAATCCGATAAGAGAGCCGATATATCAAAGATGGCCGAGTTTCAATTACTAGCCAATGTGCTGTCTGAGACGCAGTTGCAGACGAATTAACATTATAATTATAATTATATTAATTGTATCGGGGCTTATATAAGGAGCTTATTTTAAGAAGTACCAATCCAAGAACAATCTTTTTTATTTTACTGCTGGTCTTTTCGGGAGAACCGTACCACAACACACAGTTTGGTTGAGTTGCCAGCTCTTGGGGTGCTTCTATTACACCTCTTGGGGGATTTAATTTTAATTCTATTTAAAAGGAATTTTATCTATCAAATATACGGTCTACGTGTACGAAATATATGAAAATGCTAATAGAATAAACGAAAACGTAATAACGTAGGTGCTATGTCGAAGTGAATTAACACAATTACCTGCTAAAAGCCCCATCTAGCGCCTGGAGCGTCACCCTCAAAGCCTTTCACTCGTTCGGTCCATTGTGGCACCGCATTTCCCCATCGCTGGAACGAGATACTAGAAAACCTGTATACAGATCTCAATAATACATATAACTTAATCATGGTAAACGTTTGTGAAAAACTCCTGCGAAACGGATTGAATGACTCTCATACGTGAAAGTTTTAATCCATTGTGATTTTAAGTTATAAGCAAACAATGCAAATTTGTTATATACGACTGTAATGTTTTCATGTATTATTCTGAGGGCTATTTATTATAATTTATAAGAGCCTCATACCTAAGCAAGTAAGTATACTACGAGCGAGATACCGGGTTCGAATCCCGGTCCGAAAATAGATAAATTAATTTATAACTTATTCCGTCCCTGCAACAGATTGACAGTGGCTTAATAGTGCCATGCCTGTAAGAGAGCCACCCTGAAGTTTATCTAAGCTAACGCACAAATTGGACGGGCTCGTCAATTGGCTCAAAGAATACCAGTGAAGTATTTATACTGTTTCAATGAGTGAGTGAGGATATCAAAGGCCCTTAAAGTTATACCGCTTAAGTGACTTAGAAGGAAGGCAACACAAACAAAGCTTGGATTATGGCGCGTTTCTCCATAAGCGGCGGTGATCTCTTACCATAGAAGAGGCCCACATGCTACATTGCCCACTATGCAAATAAAAAAGGATCGAACCCGGATGTGGTCCGGGTCCAGCACAGTAGACGCAATAGTTGAGTAATGAAATCGTTTGTTTGAGACAACTATTTATTATGGACATTGAAAACCAACAGAGGTATATCTATCAGTTGCAAGAGCGTGTGTCGTCGGCCTTCAAGTGGCAGGTACGGTATTTTTTGAACCAAGTCGTAATTATTTAATACTAAATGACCGTATTTATATAAATTTGGCTTAAAGACCTACTTAAAAATATTTACGACCAAGTCCCGTTGCATCGAAGCATTCAAGGCTGATGTAGTGGAATTGAAATAATGCGAGGAATAGAGCGAGCAGCTCTCAAACAAGAACCACTAGTTTGCTTTAAACTGACATATGTTTCTAATTCCAACATACTGAATAAACTATTTAGTCTGCCGAATGCGCTGGAATAATCTCGTCTGCCTTAAAAAGCTTTGTATAGAGTTAGGTTATCCTTGGACGAGTTATGTGAATTACTTACATATGTTCACCATTACTAACATATGACTCATTTCATATTTATATAATCGATTCCTTTTTATGTTTACTAAAATTTTTTAGAAATAATATTTTTTTAATATTATATCTATATTTATAAAAATCTAAATTTAGAATGTTAATTGTATTCATCGTCAGCCCATCAAGCCCACTGCTGGACATAGGCCTCCTCCAAAGACGCCCAGCTATTACAATCTTAAGCGACCTGGAGCCAGCGATTGCCTACGCCCTTCATAAGATCGTCTTTCCATCGCGTGACGGGACGTCCTACTCTGCGTTTTCCGGTACGCGGCCGCCACTCGAAAACTTTTCTTAATTGCATTAAAAAAGGCTAATTTTCAGATTTTACTAAATATTTCCTTATTATAATATTTTTGTTGGTATTGCTGAAAACGGAGTAGCTGGGTCTCCTATGTGGTAAGAGAACATCGTCGCTCATGGACAATCACGCCACAATCAACGCATTCTGTGTTGCTGGCTTCTTACAATGCATAAGCGGTATAATTTCAACGGCAGTCGTACTCTTGTACTGTGAGTGAGGATGACAGAGACCCTTAAAAAACCGCCGGCGTAAAAAAAGACGCCAAAACCACCAAAGCGCGGGCTGTGGCGCGATTGTCCACGGGGGGCTTTGTTCTCTTACATTAAAATTAAAATATATATATATTAGTATAGCTAACACCTAGTATAGCAAGTTATAAGTTATTAAGTCATAAATAAATATTAGTGAATTTGAATATTTCCACTTCAGTGTGCAGTGAATTGCTGCTTAAAATTGAATTCGATAACACAATTGTGACACGTAACAACTGTTTCAAATGTTAATTAACATGTAATTATTGACAAATTTTGACACGCCTAGCTGATGTTACCTCGTTCAATCATTAATTTATTAATAACGGGCTAGAGTTTGCGATTACGAGTAATTCTATCTGAATATTATGTTTCGCTTAGGAGATGAGGATATCGGAGGCCCTTTGAAATGCCGCTTAAATGGCGTTAAATGCCAGCAAAACAATAAATGCGCGGAATGTGGCGCGGTTGTGCATGGTCGGCGGGGTTTTCTTATCATATAATGATATACGAGACCCATCTGCTCCGTTGTCTGCTATACCATAATAAAATACTTCTATTAACGGCCTTAAACGGAAGGCTAACCACCAAAGGAAGCACATTAGGGTTAACACTCTGCTGTCCATGGACATCTTTAGCCCCAGTTGAGACATGGTTGAATTGTCAGCGTTTAGGGGAAAATTTACAGTCGTATTAATTTTAAATCCCGATAATACTTCAAAACACAACCTTACCTAACAAATTATTAATTACCAATATATATAATAAAGCAAAACTAATACTTGCCTAATAATCTAATAGTGCTTCGTTTTTTATGGTATAGCAGACAACGGAGCAGGTAGATCTCCTATAAGAGCACACCGTCGCCCATAGACAATGGCGCCATAGTCCGCGCATTACTTGTGTTGCCGGCTTTCTTCATTGCTTAAGCAGCATTTTTAAGGGCTCCCGATATCCTCACTCACTCAGCGAACCACAGTAGAAGCATGTGGTAGATAATTCAAAGCTGATGTGAAAGCTTACTTTTTAGA
Organism: Delias oraia; assembly: GCA_018230265.1. Classification (NCBI taxonomy): domain Eukaryota; kingdom Metazoa; phylum Arthropoda; class Insecta; order Lepidoptera; family Pieridae; genus Delias; species Delias oraia. The sequence goes on along the minus strand of DWCF01000133.1, from coordinate 26,365 downwards.
ATCATACAAAAGTGTAAAATAATTTATACTTAAAAATGATTTTACAGCGAAGAGCAGGATTAGCATTCGAAAATGAAGTTGTATGAAAATAGCCAAAGACAGCGTGCACTCTTACCTGCTTCTGTACTTCCACCAGGAGCGGATTTTAAAAATCATAAAGGATTTTCTAATTACATATACATATACTATACATATAATATATAAAAAAGTCATGTTTTTTATACTATTTTTAACTCGAAAACGGCTAAACTGATTTGGTTTAAAACTGGTTTAGAACCAGGAGAAGGATATAGGCTTTTATTAGAATGCAAAAATGGAGGACAATGTTCTTAGAGTATCTATTTTTGGGGTTTGTTATTGAGCCCATGGATTACAGAGGGTTCATAATAGAACCCAGTTGGTTGTCCTCCGGACAGGACGACGTGTGCCGCGACGCAACCGCGACACAATCCGAGCATTGGTTGTGTTGCCGGCCTTAAGGGTCTCCTAAATATAACTTTAATCCTTAATTTTTGCAATCCTTAATTGTTACAACTTTGGTTTGGGTTGTCAATGGGCGAAGAATCCTTGATGAACATCCAGCTCGTTAAAAAACAAAATTTTATAATACTTCTTATAAAGAGATACACATTACGTAATCAACAAGGAATCCATAAATTGAAGACAATTCAATCGTCACCACGCATAGAATTTAATACTAACTTCATACAAGTTCAACCTGTAGCAAAAATAGCTCCTGTGACTACGACATGAGGTCGTATTTGGCAATGTAGCTCCCGATTCATACGTGACGCGTTCGGCGAAGTTGTCGCTCCTTGTTACTGCTGCGTATTCGGCAGATTGGATTTGTTAGCCCCAAATGCTAATGTGGGTTTTGTGACACCATTGGATTAGCAGGATAAAGAAAATCCCTTTAGCGGGCGTAGCTACAATAACATTTATACTCCAATTTGAATATAAAGTAATTTGTTTTTATTGTCGGAAAGCTTGTTGCCACAACGATGTCGTTTGATATATTTTTTATTGTATAGCGGGCAATGGAGGAAACGTCGGTGCCCATGGACAACAGCACCGCAGTCCACACTTGTGTTGATTAGGATTTTACACCACTTCAGTGGTTTCACTCAGTGGATCTCTTGTTTCCTTAGCGAAATACAGTGCAAATCTATTATTTTACGCAGGTATTCTGTAAGCGCGTTTTGTATTCTAGCTTTCAATCAGAATCAGCCGCCAGCAGGGATATTCCCAACCCAGGGATATTCCCCCTACTTGGGGACCTTCAAGAAGAGAGCGTCCTTAAAGGCCGGCAACGCACCTGCGGCCCTGTGCTCGACACAGGGTCGTTATGTGAAAATTTGTTTTATTAATTGTAGCCACGCCATCTAGTACGTTAAAAGATTACGACGTAAAAAATACTTTTCCATTCAGATGGGTCATCTGTCGGAATATTTAGAAACTAGCGTATCATATGGTTTCTACCAAAATCATCCTTTCTTTTCGGTGTTTATAAATATTATTTTGTTTTCGCTAGATGGCGTTATTCTTATTTAATTCCCATGAGTATGATAAGATTCAATGGTTTTTCGCGAACAGTTGGATGTCCGAACAGCAAACTGTCACGACCGTATGCTAACACAGCGAGTAGTCAATCCCAAAAAAAAAGGTTTTTTGAGACTGATTTGCTTTCTTGAACTAATTTTCATATTGAAGTATTTTTATAATTATGTAAGATCGGTTTATACGGTAAGAAACAAAAATAATAAGTATTTTTGAATGATATAGCGGAAACCGAGCAGGTGAGTCTCATATATGGTGAAAAGGCACCGCTGCCCATATAACCCCCAACCGCACATTGGTTATGTCGCCGGATTTTTACGCCGCGAATGCGGTGCAGTTTCAATTTAGTCATATTATTTATATCCCAAGAACGTCTCAAATGATTTAGCCGAACCAGGAGAAAGACAGGATTTGTAGTTGGATAAACTACAAAAATGGAGGGTATGTTTTTAAAATATCGGTTTTTCAGGTTTGGTTGATCGAGGTTGGATGTAAAATTATAAATTACGTCCTGAATGCTGTCCTGATTGAATAAATATGATTTTTTTTTTGACTGGAAGCATCCTTTGAAAGCAGATTTTTTTGATATTGTCATCTCCACCTTATGCCTATTATTACCTATTGATGATTTGTAAAATGTTATTAATATGAATGTACTGTGTATTTTTATGAATGAAAACTTCTCTCAGTATTATTTGAACCAGTGATATCACGTCGGACGACCTGGCCCAATTGGGTTCTCCCATGGATAAATTATATGATAACATGAATAAGAAGCATATTAAAAGACTAAAAAATATTTTTTTTACAATAAAAGCTTTTGGTGGCAATGAAACTATGAACCGGGACATGTAATAAACATAATGAAAATTTTAGACATTATTTTTTGTTTCGCTGTTGAGTGAGGTTATCGGAGGTCAACTAAGTTATTATATTTTGGCCAATTTACACTATATCCATACAATACAAAGCCTATGCAATATTCTCATGAGTATCATGATTTATTTGTATTTATTACAAAATTTCACTAAAATCCGTTCAGTAATTTTTGCGTGAAATTTAATGGCATTAAAACCCGGCAACACAACCAATGCACGGATTGTGGCGCAAATTTCTAATGTGTGTTCACGTACCATATAAGAGAACCAACTGCTCCATTGTTTGCTATTGTTGTTTATAATATTAATACGATCGCAGCGTAACAAGTCGGCGACACAACAAAAGCGCGGATTGTGGTGCGAATGTTCATGGCTGACGTTACCATAGAGGAGACACGCCTGATCCGTATGTTATAATATAATTTTAAAAAACTTAATCGCTACAAGGAATAGTTAATTTGGGATTCTATAAAAATTTCAATAAGGACGACCCCGATAGTGTTCGCAAATTACAGAACTGGATCAGATCCTTTGAAATAAATTGCTAGAAGAAATGTACGTGTTAAAATTCACAATGCATCGGAACAAATGAACCAACTTCTTGCCGGAATACGACCCGATCGCTGTAGAGGCAAGGCAGAGAGCTTTAATCAGACATTCATTTATACCGTCTTGCCTGACAATGTCAACACTATGAATTATAATATTATGTATAATAATATATTCTACTTGAAACGGTATTTATACTGTATTTCGATGCGTTAGGATATCGGAGGGCCTCAAAAATTCCCACTTAAGCGACATAAAAAGCCGGCAACACAACTACTACGCGGACTATGGCGCGATTGTCCACGAGCAGCGATGTTCTCTAACCGTATAGGAGACCGACCTGCTCCGTATTCCGCTATATCATGAACAAATACGTTCATTAGAGTTTGTGTGAAAAAGTAACAAACATCACCCATACTTACAAACTTTCGCGTTTATAATATTAGTAGGACTTGTTATAAAGCACATTATGAAATTCGCATTTGATATTTGCCGTCTGCAAAGGTTTTTAGGAGCGTCATTCATTCTGCCAGCTAAAGTTGAGAACGCCAAAAAAGTAACCATTGAACTCGTTTTGCTTGTTTTTCGTATTCCAACTGGATTTTTATAAACACAACATCATTATTCCGCTGCTGTAAATACAAATTTTAAATTTCATACAGAAAAGTTGTTCGTAATCGTTTGAAATGGAGTGAGCTACTATATTATTGGGAAGTACAAGTCCTATATTTTGCTGAGTGAGTAAAATACAGTAATAATACGTAATACGTAAGCCCTTAAAATGCCCCTTAAATGGCTAAAAAGCCAGCAACACAACCAATGCGGACAGAATGGCGCGGTTGTCCATGGGTGGCGGTGTATGTACTCTTACTATATAAGAGACCCAACTCCTCCGTTGTCTGCTATAACATAAGAAAGTGTTTCCGGGTGATTTAAAAGTATACAATTTATTTTATACGCGGAAGTTTGTAAGTATGGATGGATGTTTGTTACTCTTTCACGAAACAACTACTGAACAGATTTTAGTTCAACTTTGCAATAATACAACTCATAAATCGGAGTAACTGATATGATTTATAATGATATTGTGTAAATTGGCCAAAATATAAAAATAATATTACGTAAGTTGAACGTGATCGGTGGCATACCGGGCAGGGCGACCTCTGCGTGCGACCTCTCACATGCAAAAAATATTAATGCTTAGCCTCCGATTTTCATTAAAAATGAATGGTTAAAAAACTCAAATAATGAGAAGTTAATCTCAACTTCATAACATAGACTGAAGTATTTACACCAGCAAATTTAAGTTACAAGATACACCGCCCACAAGAGAATTCCCTCAATATCTTGGAGCAACTATGGATGTCTATAAACTGATGCAATATACTGAACTGGCAAGGTAAATGATGTCTGGTAGTATATTTTATATGGAGAAACACATCTTGAGTATTTTACTGTAAAACATTGTTAATCCTATGATAGTAATACAAGTTATCCGTCAATTAATGATTTTTATGATATAGCGAGCAACGGAGTAGACTGGTCTTCTATTTGGTAAGATATCATCGCCGGCCATGGACAACCACGCTTCTACCCACGATTTGATTGTGCTGTCGGGTCTGTTCATCGTTAAAGCGGTATTATTTCAAATATTTTTTGATATCCTTCTCACTTAGCAAAACACAGAATAAGTATTGTTGCACGCGTGTCTTCCGTGAGCCCTTGGGTCTTATACTTGGACATGACTCTCGCACTGATATGACAGTGATAAAACACTTGATAACTATGAACCCTTCCTAAGATGGAATAAATTATGAATTTTTATTTGGAGCTGGGATCAAACCCAATATACCTTTCGCGTCGTCGTAAGATTCTAAGACCACTTAGCTGCGAGGCTCTCAACATGGCCCGATTCACTTATATAATTATATTCAAAGACAACCTTCCTCTATGATATAAACAAACTGTTCTGTGTGTTATAATAAATGTAATTTTCATATAAAATAGGAGATTTACCTGCATACAGGCATAGGCTACAAACAAATCTATACAGCATTCTCCGATCGTGTCTAGAATTAGCATATTCATACACTATTCCGTTTCTGATGTCACAGCGAGCTGAAATTGCTTTGTTACGGATGTAAAATGTTTTGGAAAATTCTTTAAATGACGTGTGATTTATATACAAATGGGGTTTACCATTTTCGGAATTTTCTAATAAATCTTTTAAACACTAAATCGTAAACTCTATGAATCGTACAAGGACCGGAGAATAGGATCTGGGTTAACTGTTGGTTGTGGGATTGTATATGCACAGAGAGCTGTGTCTAACATAATATTTTTTATGGTATGGCGGACAAAATAGCAGGTGGTTCTCCTATATGATAAGAGAACACTGCCGCCAAGGACAACCCCGCCACTGTTCATCCACGCATTGATTGTGTTATCGGCTTTTTACACACCTTAAGCGGCATTTTGAACTCAACGAAACACAGTAGAAGCACTGTTTCAAGTACAACTACTTCACATTGAGAATATGAAGAAATTATCGTTGAAACAATTACTGACAAATTCGATACACATAGCGTCAATTTTTTAAAACCACTTGGAGACACATGGACATACATCTTTTACATTTGAGCCAGATCAATGATAGCACATTGCTTTGTTCGATTGCATTGTATAAGGATTCTCCGTGGACTACTTGGAGATAATTTACGTGAAGACGTAAGTGGAAATAAAAAATTCAAACTTGCAACGATTTTACACGTAATATAGGGGTGAAATTCGTCTGGCCGTTGTGTTGAAGAGTACAACAGAGCGGTTGCGTGTTCCGTGGCGTAGTAACGTACAACTGAATAAGTAAATGCCCGAATAAATCAAGTTAATTGCATCGGAGCACCTCCTTGAATGAACCGGCAGTCTTCCACCCTTTAATACGGTATGCAACTTGGAGATATTACAAGTTTTTTATGGTATTGCGCAGTTTTCTCCGAAGTTTTTGGTTCAAGGTACATCTAGGAAAAGGTAAATTTAAAGGAATACCACAATAAAACACGAGACATCTTATGTAATTATTTTTCAAGAGCCTCGTAGCTAAATAACGCGAAGCGAGGTATACCGTGTTCGAAACCCGGTCCGGAAAATTATTATTTAATTTATTATTTGCTCAATCTCTGGAAGGGCTTGACAGTGGCCGGGCGCACCCGTAGTATAAATATCCTAACGTACTAATTGAGATGGCTCGTTGGAAGTGATACCACTTACAGAATATTCAGCGTGAAACGGTATAACTTGTACTGTGTTTCGCTGGGTGAGTAAGGATATCGGAGGCCCTCAAAAGTGCTGCTTAAGCGGCGTAAAAGTCCGGCAGCACAACAAATGAGCGGGATATGGCTCGGCTGTCCATGGCCGGTGGTATTCTCTTACCATATAAGAGACTCCCCTGCTCCGTTGTCCGCTATACAATAAATTTTTTTTTAACCATTGTCGAAAATGAACAACTGCACCATATTCCGTACTTTGGTTATGCTGCTGACTTTTTACGCCGCTTAAACTTTATAATTCTGGTTCTGTATGTCCGGTTCGTACTGTATGTTCAAAGGCCTCCCATATCCTCGCTCAGCGAAAAATAATTACCGTTAAAATCTTGAAAACTATCACACTGAGTATTCTGTGAGCCCGTGGTATCTCTTCAAACGAGCCGGCCCAACATGTGCGTCAGCATGTGCTGTAGCATAAGTTGTTTATTGCCTTTAGCTCTAGCTGGGCGTATGCGTTGCCGGCCTCTTCCATTAGTAATTGTGACCATTATGCTACCCAATAAACTAGTTATTTGCTTAAAGTAAAATTTCATTAAAAAACGCAATTGTAGAGGAATACATTTTAAAATGTTCGTCGTTCAAAGTGAAAGTTTGCAAGTCGAGTATGCGAAATTGGTTATTTTAGCTCACGTTAAATTGTTTTAGTTTAATCAAAAAGCAGAAACAATATGGTCTAACATCTAATTTGATCCTTCCAAAGCAAGCCCGAAATTTCTAAACTTCTAAAGTTGAAAACTAATAATGCTGCTCTACTGTTACTTAGTTTGAAACAAAAACTGCTTGGCGATCACTACTTCTGTTATAGATATGTATACTGTGACTCTTTCTATATTATTATTTTTATAGAAGTGATGGTTAACAAAAAGAAAGCTAACCTTGGATAAGCAGTCCTCCGCCCATGGATACCCCAAGTCCTTGCATGGCCGCGCGTCCGTCGCCAGCAATTAAGAAGAAGTTACGCTCTTTTTTTCGTTAATAAGCTATAAGTTTTAGTTTTTAGCTTAAATAAATGGGAAATAAAAAGGCCATTGTTTGTATTTGATTGTATATATAATGTTAATTAAGGACCCAATATATTTATGCAAAACGATTTTATGCGCAATGCGATAATTGTATGAAATTTATACATTTGTTTTACATTGCAATTTCAAAAAGCAGTATCTCTATGGTAATTTTACAAAACGTAGTTGTCAAAATGTTTATCTTTTATATGTAATGGGTTTATTTAAAGAAACACTCTAGTGATCGTTGTGTGGTTGTCGAAGAGAAACAACACATGGTCCTTTAAATTTACTTATTTTTATTGTTCTATAACAATAAACTCTCATTACATCACAGAGTTTAGAAAACAAAAAATGACAAGACAGACAGCTAAAACACAAAAACATACATAACACGACACAGAACACGAAATCCAACACAATTTATGAAATAAAGTTTATTAACTTTATTAACATGTTTTTTTTATAGAAGCCACCGTTTGCCTAGGATAAGCGGTCTGCCGTCTATGTACACCCCTAGCCTTTCCAGGGCTGCGGATGCGTTGCCGGTCTTTAAAATATATTTTTAATATTAAAGTTCATTTATATATATATATACCACATAAAAAGAATATTACGCCGTGGGAGAGCCACGAAGCATATACCGATCGTCCAAACCAAGGGCTAACAGAGTACGTTTCGGCACCATTTACATAAACAAAAACAAAAGAGATGCCATACTTTAAACAAACTTATTGATAAATGAGTGCAGAATGAAAGCTGATAGAAATATAAAATGCACGCGAATCACAATTCACATGGAAAGTTTCCCTAAGGGTCAAAATTACATGCAAAATGAAAATTCTTTCTCTTCTTCACTGCGTGTATACGTCAAATTTGATATATGATTCAAATATTTATTATGATTTCGAGACTACGCAGCAGCTGAACTTGTAAGTGGTCTTAAATTTCGCTAAATATAACGGTTCCTGGTAGTTTTAATTATTTTTTGAATTTTTCGTGGTAGGTACTGCAGTCAATGTAGCAGATGGGTCTCCTATATGCTAAGAAAACAACGCCGTGCATGGATAACCTCCGATACCCTCACTCACTTAGCGAAACACAGTATACCTAAGTACTGTTTCACTCTGACTATTCTGTGAGTCCGTGGTGTTATTTCCGACGAGCCATTCTATTTAGTGCGTTAGCATATGCTTCAGCATGGCTTTCTCACGGGTGCGACAGATACAGATACTTGACCGGCTGCTGTCAAGCCCTACCAACGACCGAATAAATTAAATTTATTAAATTTTTTTTTCTTGAGGCGTCATTCGAACCCGTAACCTCTTGCTTCGTGGTAGGCTTATAAAAAACTTAGTTACGAAGCTCTTAAGGATCTGTATTAACGATAGATAGATATTTAAGACTTTCTATTTAACATAATTCAAATATTATTAACACAGGGCTCAGTTGTAACATGAAATCGTTTATAATTAATAGGAAATGAAAATTTCGCCACCGAACTGCAACTGATGGCATCGCCCGATCCCGTAATTAGCGAACAGCAAATCCTAAAAATCGAATTACAATCCCGGCCGTACATAGAATGTTTAATACATGGGAAAGATAATTAGCGCAAATCAAACTCGCCAACATTAATTATAACAAAATGGCAAACAATCGTTTAATTACCCACCGGCACGTAAACCACCAAATTAAGCGAACTTCCGCTTCTGATATTGCTCGTTTTAAAACCGAACCGACATCAATATTTATATTCCCCATAGAATTGTCATAAGCCGCAATTAAGAGCATCCCCAGGTCTTTTACAATTTTTTTGTAGATTTTTCAACTTCCCTCCTACACAAGATATGTGCCATAAAGGAACGATATTACGTAAGCCGTTGTAATAGTCCCACCACTGCGACGCATAGTAATATTTAAAAAAAATTGAGTTACGTAATAATTGAAGAGTCCCTAAGCTACAGTTATTAGAGAGCCGGAAAAGTCCGTGCCGTTTCTAGATGGCGCTAGTAGTATTTTTCCATATGATACATACATAGTTCGATAGTACTGTATAGTATATAGTAAAGATATTGAGGGCCTCGTAGCTTAATGGTTTTAAAAATGTACCATGAATCGAGAGGTATCGGATTCTTATCCCGGTCCGGATAATTATAATTGAATTTATAATTTATTCGGTCTCTGGAAGGGCTCTACAGTGGCCGAGTAAATATCTAAATATTGTCGCTGCCGTGGAAGAGCCACGCTGAAGCATATGCTGACGCACTGATTGGGCCGGCTCGTCTCGAGTGATACAACGGACTTACATAATACAAGCGATAAATATTCCTTGTACTGTTCATATAAAAAGAAGAGGGCCACACACCTAAGAACCTTAAAATAGTGCAGGTATTAATGGGTTGCGTTGATATTTTACTATTACCTATCTGAATGTAATTCAATTTAGAATTTATGTAGTCTTGTATGTAGACGGACCTGACAGTGGCTCGGCATCTGTCTTAACACTGTTGCGACCGTGGGAGAGCCAGGCTGCCGCAGAAGTTGGGCGCATCCAAAGTGACGCCTACAGAATACTCAGCGTGAAACAATGCTTGTTTAGCTGAGTGATTGAGGATATCGAATGCCGTTGAAATAAAACCGCTTAAGCGGCGTAAAGAACCGTCAACACAGCAAGCGCTGACTGTTGCATGGTTGTTAATTGGCGGCGGTGTTCTCCAACCATGTAGGAGACCCACCTCACTTATTCGCTGTGTCATAAAGAAACTGCAAGAAATTACCAATTCACAAATTTCACTACAGTTAATAAAACTAAAACGACATAAAAAGATAATGGATTGGGAGCAATTTATTTCTACAAACGTTTGCTAAAATTGACGAAGGCGTCTACAGTCGCTAGAGCCTCGCTTCCAAATCCCGCTAGAGTTGACTTAATAATAAGAACGAGCCGCGAAAATCGCTCCGAGTGAAACGGTGCCCTGGGGAAAAGTCTCGATCGGCCCTGCTTCTTTCAACTTCGTCCGGTGTAGCCAACTCGCCCAGATTACAATACACTTACGCTCTTACGCTCTAAGCGAAAAACTTCAACCGTTTAAGTGTTTCCGTATTTTTTTTAACATCTTAAAACGTTAGCTTAAAGAGTTGAGCTAGTTTAAACAATGCAGCGCTTTGTATGCTGTTGGATTCACTTTCTTTTCAGAGCTTCAACTTGAGTACTTTTATCTACTAACTAATTTGTGTTCATACTATAAATATTTATTATATATATATATATATATTTATATCTATATAAATAGATTTTATAGAATCGCTGAAACTTATTTACTTAAATAAATTTATTATTTCAAACCTTATCAAAATGCTCATTAAATTTAAAATAAAATGAGTAAAATTTATTCAGAATGTTGAACTATATCTAATGTGATTTTTCACTTTGAATATCTAGTACAATTTGTAAAAGTAAGTACAGCTAAATTAGATCAATAGAAATAAATTCAGACAGCGCGTGACTTTGGATATAAGCTACAGTTTATTTAAACACGAATTTGTAAATATAGTGCCATTCCCGTTAAAGATATAATTTTGTATATTTGTGTCTAGACATTTATATGTATGCTAAGGTTTTTTATATTAAAATCCACCAGTTTATTAGAACCACGGCTTATTTTTCAAACATCCTATGTTAGTTGTTAAGCCCTTAGATGGTTGTACTAGAACTTGGCACACTTTTACAAAAATATTCCAATAATTTATAAATATAGTGTGATCCAGCAGTGCACTTGAATAGGCTGATGATGATGATGATGAGAGTGTTATTTTGTGTCTGTACATTTATATGTATTCTTATGTTTAAAGAGAATGCGTGCAGCTTTTGTAAATAACTTTAAAAAATAAATGCTTTTATTAACATTTATAATTTTTACATTTAATGTATGTATACAGTGAGTGTAAATATTTACGAAAATATATTATTATACTCTATTTATTATAAAATCTTATATCATAATTTAATATTCATGAATATAGTTTTTTTTTATTTAGACACAAAAAAACAGACAGAAAGCTAGGATAAGCGGTCCTCCGCCCATGGACACCCCAAGCCCTTGCAGGGTCGCGGGTGCATTGACAGCCTTTAAGTGATAGGTACGCTCTTTTTTATAGTCCCCAAGTCGTGTTCTTTTGAAAATAACTCTGCAGGTAGCTGATTCCACACTCTGCGTCTGACTTTTGAATAATAATAAATGAACTGTTCACTCTCTAGTAGTCGTTGAGCGAATTCTGCGCCTGTCAAAGCGGGCGACCTTTTTAAAGATCACAATAAGTTAGTTATTTACGTCGGCCGGCACGCCTGACGCGATAATTTGACAGTGCGCAGAGATAAAGAATCTAATGGAATTTTGTTTACGCCGATATAATAAATATGTATATGTGTTTTTTATGGCGGTAAATGAAGTAGGTGGGTCTGCTATATGGTAAAAGAACACTGCCGCCCATGAACAACCCTGCTATAGTTCGCACGCAAGGTTGTTGTGTTTTAAATTCAAGGGTAATAGCGAAACACAGTACAAATACCGTTTTGGACTGAGTGCCCTGAGAGCCCGTGGTCTCATTTTCGACGAGCCGGCCCCTTTAGTGCGTCAGCAAGGCTCTTCCACGGGTGGCGACATTATTAAAAAACTCGCCCAGCCACTTCTAAAGACTGAAAAAATTCTAAATTTCATTATATTTTGATACATAGTAAAATATCAATGCCACCTATATGCATCAGCATGGCACTCAGACGGTTCAAACGCTTCTGGGTCTTTAAAATTTTTTTTTTATAAATAAATCAACTCAAACCGCACAAAGATTTTTGAAGTGATTTCTTATTCCTAATATGCTCTCTAAAAAATCATATAAAACCAATATATGTAGAGTGATTTGTATATGTCAACTGTCTTCAGTATCTTGTTACGTTCACCGGTAAACAAATAGGTGTACACTTAATAATCATATGTTTTCGTAAAGACGTATGTCACACTTGAATTGCTACAAAATTTTAAACCTAAACGCTAATGTTATGGGGTTTTAAGTCGAACGAACGGTGTCTGAGGTTTTGAGACCGAAATAGGTGCCTAGAGGGTATTAGGGTATTACGCTGGCTTATGGCACTGTATTAATTTTGAACCGTAGTAACTTTCGTGGTGACAGAGCTAAGATACCAAAACATTATTCACTTTGTAACCCAAATGAAACTAGTGTTTAATTTACTGTTATAATTTAGTGAATTCCTCTATGCTTTAGTGCCTGTTGCTATCAGCTTTGTGTGGATACTCTCTTTGGACATTTAGACAAATAAATATTCCTTACTAAAAATCTCCACTTATCTTAATTAATATACCCTACTATTTTTAAAACCCTCGTAGCTAAGTTGATTAAAAATCTACCTCGAAGCGAAATAGTATCGGATTTAAAATTTAACATTATTTATTCGGTCTCTGGAAAGGCTTGACAGTGGCCGGGCAAGTGTTTTAATACTTTCGTACCCGTGGGAGAGCCATACTGAAGCATATGCTAACGCATTAATTGGACTGGCTCATCTGTAGCTCAGCATGAAACGGTAGTTGTACTTGAAAAAAAAAATTAGGTGTCAGTTACAGTCAGCTCTGAATAGGTAGTTTGCACACAGACAAATAAATATTCCCTTTAAAAACATTTATACTTTTTTTCTTAGTATCAGACATAATGACAAATTAATTTTCAACCAATAAACAATATTTTACACGTACACCACTCCACTAACTCATTGATTAGAAACTTTAATCAAATTATCCAACAATAATTATTTTTAAATGGACAGAAAATTACCGTCTTAGCCTGTATTTTTTCGAGTGAGTGAGGATATCAGCACGTAAATTAACACCGTTTAAATGGCGTAAAAGGCCAGCAACACATTGTGGTGCGGTTGTCCATGGATAGCGGTGATCTCTCACCAAGGAGAAGATTTGCACGTTCCGTTGTCCGCTATACGATAAAAAAAATATTTTTTGATGGGTTACTCGCTGTTGGCTAGAGCGATCTTTACAACTTAAAGTGGGCTGGGAGCGGTGGCTTACCGAAAATTATGTTTAAATTTTGCCGCGATTAACGTAAAGGCGTCGTCTGTGAGACACAAAACTCGGTTTGGGTTGTCGCAGCATGGCTGTGAGGTTAGAAGTGAAGATGGGTTGCCTAAGATTCTCCGCCCATGGATGGGTGCCTCGGGTGCGTTGCCGGTCTTTAAGGGATAAGTATGCTCTCTTATGTGGGTCCCCAAGCCGTATCGGTTTTGAAATACCTTTGCAGGAAGCGGTTTCCACAGTGGTGTGCGACACAAAATGCCTTAAAGAATGCAAATGAGTAGCCTTTAAGTTCAGTATTAGCTAATGTGATAAGATCATCCAGTTTCTTGAGTACTATGTGTTGCGGTTTCCGGCGCCTTTGTGTGGCCGAGAAAGGATGGTAGAGAACGATTGGGATATGTCTTGACAAAAAAAAGTTATTTTTAAGGTATAGCGGATAACTTAGCAATGGGTCTTCTATACAGTTAGAGAACACCGCCGTCCATGGACAACCCCGCAACAGTGTATGCATTGATTGTCTTGCCGGCTTTTTACACCACTTAAGCGGCATTTTTAAGGGCCTCCAATATCCTCACTCACTCAGCGAAACACAGTAGAAGTATCAAGTACTACTACCATTTCACGTTGAGTGTTCTGAGAGTTTGTAAACATCTCCAATATACAGTTTGATATCTTATAAAGACAACATGAATGTAATTTAATAATCAGGAAAACCGATTCTGAAACAATCTCCCAAAATTCGTATTACAAGGCGCAACATCACGTAAAATTGGTAAAAAGGGGCAAAAAGAAAACGATTCGACGTAGTTTCGCGGGTTGACTCGCTCCACAGACTACATTACACTTTACATAAAAAAACATTCTGTTGAACGACAACGAGGCATCAGTTCCCTCAGCGAAGACATAACTGAAATTGAATTACACATATTGAAAAAGAAGTGTAGCTTCTTAATGGGCGTGGTTAGGGTATGCCACGCCCACAGCGAAACGCGCATGGATCTAGATCATTTCTCGTCGCTTAGATATCGCTCAGACGCGCGCTTCAAACAAAGCCAGTCCTTAGCGGATTGCGGGCAGAGCGAGTGTTGTTCGCGAGAGCAACTTCGCAACTTCATACCTTTGTCACTCGAGTTTGTTTTGACTGATCGCTGTGTTTAACTTTCGCGAACTTCATTGAGCCGGGTGAGGCTTTCGGTTGGTTCAAAATAAATATTCAAAAGGATTTAAGTAGATGCGTTCAAGTGTTGTGTGTGAAACAGGACCTGAATGAGGGATGGGCAGTTTACATATGACGAAAAGGTATTTTAATTATACCCCTTTGTATACATTTTAAGGCACAATCGTTTCAAGTCCTGTAAAAAATTAAGTCCATTATAATACATTAATTATTGGTATTAATATTACCTAAAAAAAAGTTTTTAATCAGATGAACGTCTTGAAAGTTTATTTTAAGACCTTTTAAGTATATGTATTTTTTTGTTTTTACGAGATCCTGTTAATTTTTAATTTAAATAAACTATTTTAAATATAGTTAAATTATTCGTATAACCTACAATATTAATTTGAAAGCCTTATTATTTCATTTAAAGTTCTGAATTCAAATTACTTGTATTAAAATTATTAAATATTTGTTCAATTTTGCTTTATTCATAAAAATCTGTACAATCTGTAAAAATGGACATAAAAAATAATAAATTTAAATTATTTATTATACTTATCTGTCAATCGACGTCTGAAATATTAATTTTGTGAACTTTTTAAAGTATGTGGTGCCATTTCTGTTATTCTGTTATTATTAGTTTAATATTAAATATTTTATTTTTATAAAATTTTTATTTTTATTACTTGGTTTAAAATTCTTTAATAAACTTGATAAATATAAAATGTTCTTAATAAAACTCTCATGTCAAACACTTTTTAGTGAAATTTCTCAGAAGTTACTTGACCAATTCGTATGAAATTTAGTGTGTTATAAAGGGTTTTGAGATAAGAACGTTAAATATTTATAAGGCTCGATCCAAATTATTTTTACCATTTAAATGATTTTTTTCCAAATTTGGGCTAAAAACATACAATCAACAATGTACAGTCCTAATTTTCTACGACTAAGCTTCTTTCTAAAAGTGATATTAGTATTTTAAAAATTCATATGGCAATATTTGGATTATCAAGTATTTAGGTATATTTTTAGTCAGGACGAAGTGAAGGTAAAGTCCTAATAATTTATTTATCAGGATTTTACCATTAGATGGAATTAAATTTTAACTTTAAAAAAAAATATTTTAATGAAAACCTGGTTATCAATTACAAATTAATATTATTAAAATATACTTTATGCCCATGGGCGAAAATTCTTTACCATGACCAACTGTTTATTTTTTTATTATAAAACAGAGCACAAAGCAAGATTAAACTCGATGTTAAATGTTAATCGCCGGCCATGGACAACCATTTACCAATCCAGATTAATGCTGTCTTAAATAATATTAGATCTTCATTTATTTTATCTAAATATAACAAACATAAACTGCATTAAAATATAACTCCCGCGTTATTTTGAATCCTTGGGCGTTTTAACAATAGTCGTTGGAAGGTCGATGTAGTCTGAGTACAGTTAATTTATAAACAAAGCGGAATTTCGTTCAGGAAAATCGTATTCTATTTACATTATTAACTAGATTTTAATTTTAAATTAAAGTCTTTGCTGTATAGTAATTGAATCTCGTCAATTCAATTTAACAACAAATGCAAAGAATTTTCCTGCAAAAAATTAGAAGAGCGTATCATTAGAAGGCCGACATCGCACCCGCAGGGGCTGGGGTCCATGGGCTATTACTTATTCTATCCTCTTCGTTTTTTATACAAACGATGTTAAACAAGTTGGTAGTATAGCATAAGTGAACTCCGCTCATGGACACTCCCAGCCATGGACCCTAGTTTTTAATATATAGATAAGCACTTTTTTAAAGGTCCCGAAGTCGTATTGATTTATAAATACCTCTGCAGGAAGCTGTTATCAGAGTAGTGGTGTGCGGCACAAAATGCCTTAAAAAACGCTAATTTTTGCAACCTGTGAATCCTGATTGCCACTGATAATAAAAAATTGATTTAATACAATTTTTACATGAATGTAAAGGAATATAATTTATTCTTTATTTGTCTTCTTAAAATTGGATTACTTATTTTATTCAATGTTCGGTCATATTATATCTTTAAATGTAATTTACACACTAAAAAGCTAAATGCTTTCACATACTTAACTACAGTTAAGTACAGTAAATTACAATTTAAAAATAAGAATATAGTACCACTGCCATTTTATAATGTGGTATCTCCGTGAAAAAGCAATAGTTCAAAAACCTTATAGAATTAATCTAAAATTTAAACATATGTATTTAAATTTATTTATAATTTATATATTAAAACAATTCACACATATAAAATTTTATTATATTAAAATAATTTAAATATATAATTATATATGAATTTAAATATATTTAAATTGCTAAGCTTACGTTTCATTTTTTTCATTTTATTTTTTTAGATATTAGATTATAACCACCATCTCATTTTGTGATAATGCTAACATATTCTGTAACCACAGCTACAAAGTTTTCGTAAGTGATTTTATTAGGCTTCCACGGAGGGAAAGGTATTGAGTTTGATTCCCGTTCCGAATATAAGTTTGTTTTATAATTTGTACGGCATTTCAAAGGGCTTGAAAGTGGACAATTGATTGTCGTAATAGTAGATTCATGCTAAATTATATGACGTATTATCGGACGGAGAACTTTGAAATTCCGCTGAATCGGCCTAAAAAGCCGGCAACACAACCAATGCGTAGACTGTGGCGTGGTTGTTCATGAGCGGCGATGATCTCTTACTGTACAGCAAGCCTGGCTTAGCTAGTTACGAACAGCGCAGCATGTTAAAAACTACCAGCTCAAATGTTACATAAAGGCCTATCGTAGTAACAGTGAGACCGGGAATTCCGGGGTTTGAATCCTGATGAAATGCAATAAATGATTAAGATACCGTTAGATGGCTGGACAAAGCAACTGGACTATTACGGTTCTAGATTAAAAACAAACCAGTCAGTAATGATAAAGCCATTGCAAATGTCAATGGGCACATTTTCTAAGTTATTCATTAAGCTAAAAGCTTCTTAGCTTAACAAGTCGCTTCTTCAGCCTTATAAAACGAGGACCAAGATAATTCAATATTTCATTCGTTCGGTGTGAGTTTCTGTTTACAAGAAAATATTAAGCCTCTTTAAAAATACATACAACCTTTGCCTTTTACAACACTTTTTTCTTACGTGCTGCGAAACGAATCCATATGTATCGTAAAAATTTTGTGCAAAATAAAGCTTTAAATAATGTTAAAGTTTTCGATTCATGATTAGAGAGATTATTGGTATTAATATGAGTTTATTTATATAAATAAAGATATTTTACAAACTAATGAACTTGGCAGACGTCGCCCTACCGGTACGCCACTTACTGCGTCTGAATTACGTGATTTTTTAAAATTACTATATGTAAAGAAATTAATATATCTTAATTTAAATTTTCTACGCTTAGGGCCGTCGATTTCTATGAATTAAATGCTGAAACCTGATTGTTATGAATGCAGAGTGATTTTAGAACGTATTAGCGATAAAGAGTTTTAATGTGTTAATAAGAGTGAACCTCGTAGCTAAGTATTATAATAGCACTATCTAACCCTATGAGAGACCGAATAAATTATAAATTTAATTATAATAATAATCTCCAAATCGGGACTCGAATCCGATACCTCTCGCTTCATAGTACAAAACTATTAAGCTACGAGGCTCTCGTTTCTTTATTTTAATACACAATAATTTGTTAGCTTAATTTAAGTGGAGTTTATATTATTGTGAGGTAAAATAAATAAAATATACTTACTTTATTATCGAAGAAACAAATTTAAATTAATTTCTACACACTGAAATTAATTTTAAAAAATAATTTAAATATTTAATCAACTTTATTTGTTTAAAACCATTCCAACTTTCCGAGGTATGCCCCGGTAAAACCGCAGTGCTAAGCTTGTACGTAATATTTCTTTTTCTCGAGGTCAACAATTAAGCAAACCACAGGGTAATAAAGTAAATTTTTATTAGGGCCATTTCTTATGTTAATAGTGTGTTAAATACAGGTAAGTGAGTGAGTGTGGTAACGTTTCCTGAATGGTGAGTAATTTAGAAGCGGCTGATATCTGCTGACGCATCCATTACCTGCCAACAAAGGGTTAGGAACAGCTCGTAAATTATAAGACTGAATGTGCGCTGATTCATATTGAATTGTACTTTCTTTTTGCATTACAAAGGCCCTTGAGAATGTATTGCTGGTATTTTTTGTGGGCAAAAATGTATACTTTTACATATCTATACGAATATTATAAGGAAGTATGTGTGTGACGTTGTTATCGGTAATCTCGAGATCTTGTGAATTATTTCACCTATTTAAAGATACGTTATTTGTAAGAAAAGCTGCATAGAATTCTGAAAAATAAAACGCCTTTACCATGGTACTATTTTCCCGGCCGAATCATGTCTCTTACAAACGCCTTACTTAAGGATGAGAGATAAATGATTGATTTTTAGAATAAAGTTATTAAGCTTGATAATGCCTCGAAAAGGCCATGGCGGCTCAGTTTTATTTAAAAACTTTTTTAAACTTCCTCTTTTCGTTAGATTATTTTGCCAATAATTAATTATTAATTGAAAATATAATTATTCAAATATTTTTTTAAAACAGTGCTTGTACTGTGTTGTGAGCTAGTGAAAATATCGGAGACTCTTGAAATTCTCCCTAATTAAAAACAGGAAACAACGCGGATTATAGGGCGGTTATCCATGGGCAGCTGCAATCTCTTAACATAGAGGTGACCTGCCTGCTCTGTTGCCCGTTTTAACATAAACATGATACTGCTACTATAATAATCTTTTATAATAATAATTTTAAACCTTCCATACGCTTAGTCTAAAACAAACTCGTTACAACGCACTCAAAAAAACGCCAATGAAATACGTCTCCATTATTCATTGTCGTCACAATGGGCTCAACGAAAATAAAATCCCAGCGTCAAGCTGTTGAAAATCAATACCAACCCAATATGTGCCTATCATTTTGACATCTAGAATTTCCTAAACCGAGTTATAATTCTACGTCGCAGCGTGTGTGACTGGCCGGCTTCTTAAACATCACAGATTTGTGAATTAGTAAGATAAGATATATATGATTTTAAAATATAGGTTGGCAGAAGATACCACGAGCTCACTGAACACTCAGAGTGAAACGATACTTGTACTATTGAGTGAGTGAGGATATCGGAGGATATTGAAATTTTATCGCTTAAGCGATGTAAAAAGTCGACAACACAACGAAACTCGGACGGTCCATGCGGTGGTGTTATCTTACCATTAAGGTGACCTACCAGTTCCATTATATGCTATACGTACCATAAAATAGTAATTTTGAAATCATATGATAAATAAATAATGATTGAAATGTAATTGAAACTAATATCACTTCAGCTGTATTGAATTATGGCCTATTTATCGTGATGCTACATGGAGTCATATGTTAGGTAGCTGACACTAGGAATTATCCTTGATCTAAACTTAGAAGGGATTATTGTATTCGCTACGTCAGAGATATCCCTCTTAATCTTGTACAGAACCTATAACTTAATATAGAGCACGTATTAATAATTAAAGTCTGATTGAAACTTTGGGGTCAATATGTTGATATCGTCTGATTTCATTAGAGATTCTATTAGTAAAAGTCAACTTAAATACTATAAAGCCATTTATAACTGAATTATAAATTCAGGGAGAAGTTTATATGGGAAAAGATCAGTAAGAGAGTCTAGAAACTCTGCTAGACTCATGATTTTCAGTAAATAGTAATAAATAATATCGGCTTTTATTTACCCCATGGAACATTTTTTAACGCCAGGATATGCATGCATTCACGCATTCTTGCGAGGGAATATGTGGAACTCGTCAATGTGAATATCTTCTCACCACACCAGCCGGCAGAACTTCCACTGGCTCTAGTATCTCCTTGAGCCTTTTGGTACAAGCAGGCCGAATCATATTTCATAGGTATCACTAAGCATAACACATGAGTTCAGGACTCGCCCAGACAATGCTAAGCACATCCAGTGACCGAACATAACTCATATATGTAGAATATAAAATATACTACAAATTAATGAAAAAATTACATTGAAATAATTTTAACACGGGTGCGTTGTCATTCCTAAATAAATTGTAAAACGCTTTGAAATCTTATATCAAATAAAGATGCACAACCATAGCGCGGACTGTAGCGCGGTTGTCCATGATCGACGGTGTTATCTTATCATATAGGAGACCCGCCTGCTCCGTTGCCCCCTATACTATAAAAAAAACAAAAGAATAGAATCTAACAACCAAAACTAACAAACAGAACGTCTCTCTCCACGGCTGGTTCCCGCGGGAGATGTAGACTGCCGGGTGGTAGTGGAGGGTTCCAACGAAGTTAAAGGAGGCCTATGCCAAAGAGCACTCTGATTTGCAACCCAGAATAAAAGGGTTATTATTATACCGGTTCGCGTATTAATTGACCAGCGGCGAGACCATCCAACACAAACACAGATGACGAGCGGTTTTTGATGTTTGCAAAGGGATGGAACGGCAACGTAGTACTAATCACTTTATTGCGATGCGATTCAGGACAGCGGCCACGTGCGGCCGACTGATTACGATGCTTTATAATTGCTGCTCTTACAAATGAGTCCGAATCGCCGACGCGGCGGTATCGGAAATGTTTTCCACTCGCCATTAATTTGTGTATATTGTGTACATGTCTGATTAATACCTTTGTATTATACCGGCTGCTTGATTTGGTTGCTTTGGCTTCTGTATACGACCAGTTTCTAAAGACTTAGGTAAGTCACGTGGCTGAGTGATGATACTGTGATGCCCTAAGTTAAATCCCAGTCTGAATTATAGAATATTAGTTTTTTATACTGTGACGTCAGGGGGTTATTACCGGTCTAATTTTGTGAATTTTGGTATTTTATGATACGGTGACATCATTGGTAGGTTTCCGGTTTCAGAATATATTTGTGAATATTAGCAGATGCATTGCGAGTATTTCAAAATCAAAAGATACATGTACTATATTCAGATTTTTGTAAATACTTCCAGAAAAATTATAGTTATTTGTTGTTTCTTTTTTCTCCCAGTCTTGGTATATCTCTGTCAAATTCAATATACAGTTATTTTGAATTCTGTTTAGGATTCGTACTAAAAACAGTCTTCGCTAAAAACGAAGGCAAAGACCGGTTTATGTCCGTCTTTGCCCCGTGACGGCCTTGTCAAGGTTCGATCGGTGAGAAACCATCTGGACCTATCCGGACCTCTCTCCCACGTTGTTCCAGGCCGAGGTTTATGTCTCTCCTGATCCTACTTTGCACTAGTTGCGGAGAACACTAACATCTTGGTAAGCCCGAGAGGTCGCTCTACACCTGTGTTAAGCTATAAAGTCGCTCTAGTCAACAGCGAGAAACCATATAAAAATATCAAATTCAATTAAAATCGCTTCGGCGGTTAAGATACAAAAGCGTAACACATTTATAACATTGCTACGAACTGTTTCTGTAATCATTTGCATGCTTTAATCTGATTAGTAAAATTCTATTTCGTCTTTGATATCGAAAGACTTGAAGTTCGCGATCTTATTTGATAATTTGATGTTTGTTTCAATGAAGGCTGGAATAAGATTATCTTGGAATCGTGGATATTATAACTTGCGTCTGCTTGAATGAGTAAAAGTTGGACAAATTTCGCGTTCCTTCTCGAGGCAATATCTTTATCTGGATAAAAT
The DNA here is from genome assembly GCA_018230265.1 of Delias oraia. NCBI lineage: Eukaryota > Metazoa > Arthropoda > Insecta > Lepidoptera > Pieridae > Delias > Delias oraia. The sequence continues at coordinate 4,053 of DWCF01000133.1, read as the reverse complement.
TGACTCGGTTTTATTTGCCAGTTCCATTTTTCTAGTCGTGTTGTAAATTATTTTATTAATTAAAAATTAATAAATGGTATCGAATCCCGATCCGAATAAAAATTAATAATTTATTCTGTCTTTGGAAGGGCTTGATAGCAGGCGAGTGTCTTAAAACTGTCTTATCCGTAGGAGAGCAACCTTGAAAGCATGTTAAGTTAATTCACTAATTGGGCCGGCTCGTCCGAAGTTCTACCATGGGCTCACATCACAAAACACGTATCACAAAACCATCGTAGAAGAGTACTTCTACAAGGCACATAATCAGACAAGTCCTCCGCCCAAGGACAGCCCCAAACCTTACTTTTTTTTATCCTATAGTGGAAAACGGAGCAGGTTGGTCTCCTATATGGTAGGAGAACACCGCTGTCCATGGACCGCGCCACAGCCCGAGCATGGTTGTCTTGACGGTTTTTTACGCCGCTAAAGCGGCATTTTTAAGGCCCTCCGATATCATCACTCACTCTGCGAAACACAGTACAAGTACCGTATTACACTGAATATTCTGTGAGCCCGTGGCGTCACTTAGGATGAGCCGACCCAATTAATGCGTCAGCACATGCTTCAGCATGGCTCTCCCACGGGTGATTGCTTACCGCGAGTACGTTAAAGTTCACGCCCGAAAATAATGCGAAACGATCCTAAAAACTTCACAACTCTGAAATTACATCCACAAATTGAAATAATTCTCCATCCGAAGGCATAACTTTAAAGTAACTTATGTACGCGCGTTACGGGGCGATAATGTCACGTGACGTAAACGGCAGGAAGCGGGGAACGCGTAATGCTACGAGCGTTAATTACAACTTCCGACGAACGCCCGCGCTACGGCCGGGGCGGCTCTCCGTAACGAATGTATGAAATTTATAAGATAACAATCTCGCTAACAATAAATCTCCGATGCAAGGATGCATAATAAACTTAAGGCATATAAGACATATTTAAAACTAAGTCCGGGCTGTTGAAACAAAACGAGAACTAAGAGTTTTAGGCATCTTGTCCCACGCGCCGCCACTCCGTGGGATCGGCTGACCGCAGAGATATTTTCTAAACCAATACGACTTGGGAACGTAAACAGGATTTACTCCTAAGATGCCGGCAACGCAGCCGTGATCCAGCAAGTGGTAAGGGTGTTCAGGGACGATAGTGATCTCTTACCATAAAGGACTACTCCGTTGTCCGCTTTTCAATAAAAAAGTAATTAGTATTATTATATTAATACAAATTAAAAATTTCTTTAATTTTATTTCCCAAACCCAGCAATAAAGCAAAATATGATTCGAAAAGAACCGATGGTGAAAACGAACTCTTTGATAAGAAATTCTTTCAGTGGCGACCACACGTACCAGTATGAACACACTCTCATATTTCAGACGACGTTCAAAAGCCTCTCGAAAAAGGTTCCACACTGTTTGTTAACGAAAATAAAAATATTTCATCTCCCTCCCCTCTGTTTTACAATACATATTATTCTGTATAAAGAGGCATCAGTTTTATGAAAATTCTATTCTATTCATTTGTACGCGTAATATTACTTATCTTTAATCATACCTTGCCAGACGAATATATGCAGAAAGGTGCTACAAATATAAAACTTATATTTCCATGTCAGCACTATATATTTTTTAGATTATGTTGTCCGCTTTTAACGCCGGTTCAGTAGTGTTATTTCAAGAGTAGCCGAAACACTCAGCGAAACATGGATCATAATTGTATGAGTGAAGTATTCTGTGAGCCCGTGGTATCACTTCAAACGAGCTGGCCTAAGTAGTGCCTCAGCAATTGCAGGGAGCTCTCCCATGGGTAAACATGAAATATGATAGGAAAACAATGCACTCGTTCATTTAAACTTTGATATGCTTCTAGTTTATTAACCTAAATTACAGTCGATTAAAACTTCCATTGACCATAAATTGGACCCTATTTACCTGAACTAACATTAGAGTATTGTATTTTATAAAATTTAAGCTTTATGTAAAAAAGTACTTAGTCAGAAGGCGTATTATAGGTTTTTTTATTCTATGGAGGATAACGGAGCAGGTTGGTCTCCTATAAGATAAGAGAACACCGCCGCACATGAACAACCACGCAAAAATCCGCGCTTTGGTTGTGTTGCTGGCTTAATCTGCATTTTTAAGGACCTGCGACATCCTCACTCTTTCTACGAAGTACAATACAAGGACCGTTTCACGCTGAGTATTCTGTGACCCCGTGGTATTACTTCGGATGAGCCGGCCCAATCAGAACTAGCGCTTTGAAAACGGCGTAAACTTAATTACAAATTGGTAATTGTTGTAAATATATCATGTCATATATCAACTAGTTGTTAAATCGTATGATAAATAAATGATTTTTTTTTTAGATATTCCCATCTCGGGTAGGACGAAGACATCATGAACGCAGAACGGGTCTCGAGTGGTCAGCGGCGGTCGGTGATGCGTTGATACAAGATGGCGGGTGTGAACGCGCGAGGCGGTCAACTGTCACGTCTGCTCATTCTGGCCATTCTACATGTCAACTTTATAGGTGAGCCCAGAAACGTCTTTTACACATAGAACCAAATAGAAGAGACTCGTAGCTAAGTGTTTTTAAGCGTCTACATGGCGAGTGGTATCGGGTTCGAATCACGATCTGGGCTGTTCTAATTTTGCTTATAATTTATTCAATCTCTGGAAGGGCTTGACAGTGGCCGGTAGAGTGTTTAATATAATATAATATATTTAATATAATATAATACTGCCCCCTCTACTTGGTAGAGCCGTGCTGAAGCATTTGGTAACGCACTAATTGTAAACGCCAGCTCGTACGAAGTGATACCTCAGGCTCACAGAATACTTAGCGTGAAATAGTAGTTGTAGTTGTTTCAAGTACAACTACCATTTCATTGAGCCGATCCAATTAGTTCTTCAGCATATACTTCAGGAAGGCTCTCCCACGGGTGCGACAGCATTAAGACACTCGCCCGGACACTGTCAAGCCTTTCCACCAAAACCGAATAAATTATAAATTAAAATATAATTGTCTACCGGGATTCAAACCCGATACTTCTAGCTTCACGGTGGACTTATAAAACCTAACCGATGAGGCTTCTATATCAACTTAGTTTTTAATTCAAAACATTCAACACGTAAATAGCGGAGTTCAGCATAAATTCATTCTGTTCGGTCATTATTTTATGTCCAACTACAGAGATGGATGGCGTATGACAATTTCTCTTTCGACTCAAATACTTTATTAGCAGAGTAGTAAAACTAAAAAATAAACCTATCAATTACGTTCGTTTTCCGACCAGCGTTTTTAAAATCCGCGTTTCATAAAAGGCGTTTGTGTTAAAAGAGTTTTGTATAGTTTCAAATATTTATAGCCTCGTAGCTTAGTGGTCTTGTAAGCCGACTCGAGAGGTATAGGATTCAATCCCTGGTCTGAATAAAAATGTATCCTACACGATCTTTGGAAGGGCTTGAAATTAAGCGGGCGAGTGTTTTAGCACTGTCATGCCTGTAACCAAACTAATTATACGCAAATTAATTTTGAAAAATGTGGTCTAACCTAAAACTATATTTTTATTTAGTTTTTTATTATATAGTACACAAGGTCATTGGCAGATAGCAGGAGACAATAATAGAGGTATTTCAAAAACAATACGACTTCTGGATTTATATATATATATATATATATATATATATATTTAAAAGGCCGGCAACCCACTCGTAGACCTGCAAGGTCTAAGATTTGCCATTGGTAGAGATACGGTTAACCTAGATGTACCTCATTTCATAAAAATATCACCGCCCCTCATGGACGTTGGTATCCCGTGGTACGGGTTTTTTACGCTGCTTAAGCGGCATTCAAACTTAATGCCAGGCCAGAGGTACTTAGGCAAGTGTTATCCTTCACATTTTAAAAAACAGAACCAATACTATTTCACATATCTTCATCTTCTTCTTCATCAGCCCATTCAAGTCCACTGCTGGACATAGGCCTCCCTCAAAGACGCCCACCCGCTGCGATCTT
>DWCF01000132.1:0-64613 GCA_018230265.1 Delias oraia | reverse complement strand
TTGAAGTTGGACCTAGCAATGAAGAATGGACTAAGCTTGTGTCTCACGAATCCAAAATGTTAATGCCGAGCTTCGAAGATTTCGGGAAATGACAGTGAAGATGCGGCACAGATTCCGGAAAGAGAAATAAAGATCATTTTAAGGAAGCTAGATTTAAATGCGTTGGAGACAGTGACTTGTACGTACTTGTTATTGCTGCGTACCTCTATGAAAGAGAAACGCTACCCGTGTACCTGCATTAGCGAGAAACTCGGGTTAGTGAGAAACCTCTATAAGCGAGAATGAGATTGTGCTCCCTTCAACTCTCACTTATCCAGGTTTGACTGAATTAGTCATTTATTTTCAATTTTTAAAATCACATTTGTGCTTTCAGAAATAAACATGTTGAAAAAGCATTGTATAAAGAAGTAAAAGAAAGATTCCAATTATTAGATCTAATTAAAGATGACAGCATAACACCAGGTTTTATGATACTTTGTTGTCAAAGACTTCTCACTCGAGTTGATAGTATTGACGAGGTAAGTATTGTTCTTTTAACCTTTAATACACGATCCGGATGATCCCATCACAATTACTAATAACAATTTGACAGCCTCCCGAGAGGTTAATAACATAAACTCAGATGGTAGGGTTCTGTGTAGGGACCGCGATAATAACCACCCCGCCGAACAACGAGGCGAGGACCTAGGAACGTCGCCAGACTTACTCTGGTGAGCTTCCGACCGGCTGCTCAGGCGTCCCATGACTCTGCAACAGCTCAACTCGAGGTTCGTTTCTCGCAAGCGATGCCTTTGCGCTAGTCGCGGCTAAGTTTCAAATCCACAGCGAGCTTAAGGCTTGCCCCAAAGACCGTGTTAAGCTGTAAAGATTGTATACCCGGTAGCAGATAGCTCTATAAAAAAATATTATTTTAATCAGCTAACTGACTTGACTAATCACGTTATCTCAAGAATTAATATTTTAATCGATAATAATTAATAAACTGCAATCAAATTTATTTATTAGATTTTATATTTTTTAAAATTATTGCTATGTATATTAATTATTCATATATAATGAATATTTAACTTGTTTCAGAAATTGCATGGCAACATACTTTACGTGACCCATTACTATTCTGTGCTCTCAGAGGGCGTTTTATGTATTCCTTGGAATTTTAAATAGGCAATGTAAATAATAGATGTTATTCGTTTCTGTTTAATTAGAACAATAATATATATATATTATATACAATGACAATAGAATTTTGGAATTAATTATATTAATTCTAATATATCTAAATATATTATTTCTAAAAAAATTATAATCTAAAAATTGAAATTATTCAAATCTATTTAGACCGTAATTAAAAATACATTGTAGTCTTCCAACAAATTATACTATAATTATATTATTTTCCTATATAAAAATTGTTCATCATAAATAATGAGTATTAAAATGGTCACTCTTAGCAATGTTTTTTAATTACGATATCCTATTCCTTGCATCTTTCATGCACAAATTTTTCCCAACTTCTTTTTTTTTTAATGACTGTCACTGTCAGCATAGGGCCTGAAGGATGAGCAGTAGGCTCGCCGAGAGATTGGTTTATAACCGCGAAAAGCCCAAGGGCGTCTCCTGCGAGACACGAACCTCGGCTTGGACCGTCGCGGCGAAAGTTGGCCGGTCGGAAGCTCACCAGAGTACGCTTCGCGACAAATATCGGTCGTCGTTCGCTTCGCCTCGCTCGCTTTCGGCGGGGGCGGTTGTTACCGCGGTCCCTACACACAACCCTACCATCTGGTGTCTTTACTTTTCTCGCCTCGATGGAGGCTATCAACTTGTTGTTTGCTATAGTGTTAAGTACGTAAAGCGGACGTCGGTGCGACTGTTACATACTCAACTTCTTAATATGTATACTCAATGGTTTTTGCCTTGTTGAACAATAACAAGTTTGTTCTTTTCCTTTGTGACCTTTGCGGCTGGCAAGTGTGTCGCAGGCATTAATTGACGCAAGTTTTGACTTGGAATCACAGGGACCTGTAAAATCATTTGTTATATAAGTACACAGTGGAAACTCGATAACCCGAACATCATTAAGTCTAAAAAATAAAAAAAACTTCCTACCGCTAATCTATAAACACGCGGTATTTCCAATTAATTATATTTTGTAACTCAAACAAAATGATACGGACGATGCATTGATAAGAATATTTATTCTCTGTAACTCGAATTTCAAAAACGAGACTCCATATGTCGTTGTTAGTAAAGGCCGAGGATGCGGTAAGTTTTTTCTAGTGCAATTAAATTTATATCAATAAGTGTGTACCATATCTAAGCCGAATTCTTTTTTAACTTTAAATCCAGAAATCGAAAAATATTCTTATAAACCGCACCTTTATAAATCAAAATTTTAGCAAATAAATCCTATGTATCTCGAAATTCTTGTTAACTCGAATGTTTAAGCGTTTCCCGTGACATTCGAGCTATCGGGATCCTACTGTATTTTGACTTCTTAACGTCGTACAAGATGATCGAAAAGAGATTGTAAATTGTTAAACAATTAACGTAGTAAATTAATTCGTTTCTTTTTATAAAAATTATGTTTCTCACCGTTGGGCATCTCGCAAACTGTCTCATCCTATCGACTAATCGCATTGCGTCATCTGATGTTTCGGAATCAGTGGTCAGCCCTAATGAAAGCGCTCTATCCATGTTGCCTATAAGGCATCTGCAAAATGAAATTACTATTTTATTTTTAAAAATGCAATAAATAATTTATGACTATTAGAATGATTTGATTAAGTATTCTTATTGTAACATCTATTCTTCGTCGCAACCCCATTTCATTATACATATAAATTTACAAAAAAAAATATATGCTTGCCCTACTGAGCAAGCATATTTTTTTATGTTATAGCGGCCAACGAAGCAGGTAGGTATCCTTTATGGTAAGAGTACACCGCCGCACATGAACAACCGCGCATTGTTGTGTTGCCTGCTCTTTACGCCAGCTAGCGGCATTTTTAAGAGCCTCCAATATGATTACTCAGCGAAACCGCCAGAAACAATAAATGCGCGGTTGTTCATGGGCCGCGATGTTCTCTTACCATATAAGAGACCCACCTGCGCCGTTGTCCACTATAGAATAAAAAAAAAATCAAATTTGGACAATGTTATTGTTACCTGTTATTGGTCGGTCGCGTCCTCTGTGCCTGTCTCAAAGCGGTGGCAGCGCGAGCCCGCCATGTTGCCGCCTCTTCCATAGCAGCTGATGCAGTCGCTTCTAAAGCCGCGCAAGCACTGCGTAAATCTACCACCTTAAAAAAACATTATAAGTATATTACATTCACAAGCAAGTTGTCTTGCTTTTTTAAACATGAATATTAAAAGCACGGCAGTTATAGGCGGTAAAATAAGTTATATTTACTATTAAAGTAATATACTGTTTTTAACCGGATATTAAATTAACTATTTAAAAACAAATTCGTTCCTAAATCTGTAGGTATAATAAATAGTTGTAACTTTTCATTTTCAATTGTAATAAATTAGAGACCCAAATATTCAACATATTTTAAAACATAAGTATGTTACCTTTTGGAAATATCTGTAAAGTAAGGTTTTCATTTCATCATGAGAAAGTTTATCTAGCCGTGCCATTAACATCTGTTCCCCTTTATTCGTACTGTCCTTGTTATCGCGTGAGTCTGACAGAGATGCTGACGGAGACCGGCCACATATCAGATTATTTTTATACTCTATAGCAGTGTCTATAGCCTCTATTGCTTCTTCACATTCAAGTATTTTGCGTTCCTGTAAATTTTTATTAAAATCTGTTATTTTTCTAACACCTTCAATAATTAACTCATAACATAAAACAAATTTACAGACATATTAGTTAATTAGTAATTTATTGGAAAAAAATAAGTTTGACTCACTTCTGAATCAGAAAGAGACTTGTATACTTTTCTCTTATGACCTAAACTGCATCGTTGTTCATGTAGACATTCCCTGGTCTTGCGTAAATTTTTAATTTCTTTTCTCAACATGAGCTCTTTTTCTCTAGATAGTTCTAAGTTAGCCAAATCATTAGCTTTCTCTTTCAATATACTATCTAATTGAGTTATTCTATTTGTAAAATGTTTTATAGTAAGTACTTTTTTATCCTTAAGATCAATTGACGTTTCAGATAGTTCATCTAGTTTAAGTTTATCTTTAAGTAACTCCACATCTAAAGTATTTTTCCGCTTTTCATCTTTCTTTATTTGTCTTTTAATTTGATCTATTTGCTTCTTGTACATTTTAAGATTACTTTCGTGACGTTTGATCTCTTTCATTGCATCAACGTCAATAAGTTGTGATTCGGATTTTTCAGTGTAAGCTTTGTTTCGAGTATTATTAGAAATAGTTTGACTCAGGTCATTAATCAACCTTTTCTTGGATATACACATATTAATTAATTCTTTTAATTGTGACTGACTAATACTTATCTCTTTCGATAACTTCCTAGCTAAAATTTGTTTTTGTCCATATTTCTCCTTGGAGATTTTGTACTTTTTAAAGATTTCATTTGTTTTTGGGGAGTCAATCATTTTTAGTAACTCCCTTTCAATTAGCTTAGGCTCAGGATCTATTTCCTTTTTATGAGATTCAATAATGATCTTTTGAGATTCTGGTGAGATTGCATTAGCAGCAACTTTTCTCAGAAGTTCTAACTGAGCTCCTGATAAACTTTCACCAGGATGTATGGTTCTTCTCCTACCAGAATTTGATTGTGATGTTAGAATAGGAAGGGACTGTGAACCACTTGTTTCAGATAAAGTAATATCATCTGAATCAATATGATTTAGATAGTCTTCACATCTTTCTGCAAACAACTGATCATTTTTCTCCCTGAAATATTCCATCATTTTTTCTACTTTGTCTTGAAAAACTGTTTCTGAATCACTGTCTTCTGAGTCAGTTTCTACATCAGATTCACTAGGTTCACTTGGTTCTGTATCTTCAGCAATTCTTGGCAGCCCTTGCTTTGTATTTGCTTCTTTATTATCTATAGAAATTTCATTATTTAGACATTCATCACATTCTGCCTTGAGGAACAGCCATTCACTAACTTGATTCATATCTGCCTCAGATAATGATTTGGATTGCAAGATTTTGTTGAATAGCCCTTCTGCATTAGACACTAATTTGATCCATTGAGTTGTTGCAAATTGTAAGTTGAAAGCATTATCTGATGGAAGAATCTTTTCTGAATACACTGGCGTGTTATTATCAGAAAATAAGTTAACTGTTACAAAATTTTTTATACCACGGCAGCATAAGCATAAGTTGAGTATTTTTAAAGTATCTTGATATTCATCTGGCTCAGTATTGATACAGCCAATGACCCATGTAAAAGCTCGCCCACCAAAAGAATCGCGTAGCATGGCAGTTAGTATACATCTGTCATAATTTATTTGTTTTGGTGGATTGCCCGCAACCAATTCCTTAATAATATTCTCTAATGCAAATAATCCTGGCTCAGGATATGCAGCCAGTTCACAGAAACTAGCAGTAGACATACGATGATTAAGAACCCCATTTGTACCCACCCACTTCTGTTCCATGCTAACTGTGAATACTGTATGATTGATACCATGACATCTCTGATGCCACCCTAATTGAAGATACTGGAATGCTTCTTCTATATTACAGCACCGGACCAAGCCACCTCCCAGTACATCAAAAATGTTATTATTAATTACTTGCATCCATGTTATATGCAATATGAATTCTCTTTCTGGCATTTGACTGAGTTTGTGAAATATTTCAGAAAGAAATCTTGGTATTATGCCTTGGTCACATTCACTGTGAATACATTCGAAACCTATAAAAGTTCATTTTTTTAAATAAAGTATTAATTAAACTTAAAATTATAATTTATTTACATACCTGGTCCAAACAGAGTGTAAGTTTTGCCTGTGTTAGATTGTCCAAATACCACCACAGATGTATCACAACCATCAAGAAAACAATTTATTTGTGGTATCATAAATGAATTAAAAAGATTTGCTTGTGTGCAATCTGCCGGCAGAGCTCTATTCACGTGAAATGTTTGCCCACTCTCTGTTATTACAATTTGAGTCACAGGATTGCTAAATATACACTGTAAAGAGTCAGCAATACACGGAGGTTTTAAACGAACTGCTATTTGTACAGGTATATCCATTTTCACGGTTTAATCAGTTTATTTATAAGGTAAAACCGTTTTTAGTGTTAAGGGCTTGTTTAGCTTCAGACGTATTATCAGAAATATAGTAATATTTATCCTTCATATCTTTTTAATTAAAAATAACTGATATAAATTTAATTTTTTATTAAAATTTAAAAGAGATAATGCATTATTTGTTTTTAATTTTAATGGAATATGGATTATTTGTTTACAAGTATGTATTTATAAAAAACCAAAGCTCCTAAAAGATAGACCATAGACTACATTGAATATAGGCATCGACCCACAGGTAGATAATACTGTATACAATGAATGAATATACCATTAAAAGCTATTCTATTATAATTATTGTAGAAAGTTAAAAATAAATAATAGAATGGGCAGGATTTCTATAACGATATAACTTATTTAAGGTAGCTTTTAATCTAGGCGAGCCATCAAGCTTACCTTCCGCCCGCGTAAAGCTGAAATGGTTGTATACAGTATGGCCCTACAGCGAGTGAGCATTTATAAAAAATGTACATTTCAAGTGTTATTATGGTATTTTAATAAAATGTGAGCTTCTAACCATCAATAATTATAATCATGTAAAGAAATAAATTCATTAATTTTATATTTGCCGCGCTCTCACGAGAGTCGGTGAAGGCTTGATTTCTGTAGTCATTCTAATGTCATTCTATAGTCAGCATGAGACGTGGCATAGCACATAATATTATAATCAGGGATCGACAATGTAATAATTAACTTTAAATGTCGTTTCTCTAGTTACAAAGCAACACAATCTAGTTATTACTTGTTGATACCTTATAATAAAATAAATAACCTTGTAGTCTAGACAAACGACGATACATTATATTTTGAAAGAATCATAGAGTATGTAATCAAGAATATGATATAATTATATCTGTTGAATAGTTTTTATTATAAAGAAATTGACATTCAAGTCAATACTGCTGACTGCAACATCTTTGTTATTTCTTTTAAGAAACTGTCAACATCATTATCTTACTGAATGATATTAGTCGCAGAAGCCAATATAAATAAGTAGATGAAGAAAACCTGTTTTTCTAAAGCATTTATATACCACGCCACTCATACCTTAAGATTTATATTTCTTAGAGATTTTTGCTGTCATTACTTTTTTTACACAATTTGAATGTCAATCAATAAAAAAATTCATCTGTCAGTTGTCATTTATTATAGCTGTCACATTTAAATCAAGTAAGTTGGCAATATTAGATATTGCCTTTTTCCGGGTTTCTGTGGCATTGAAAGTAAGGAGAGAATATATTTTTTAATTAAATCTATAAAAATCTGAGTTTATTACATATGGTTGCTGCTTCGCATGTTAAGAAATAATTTGTAATCGTTCTCACTGCTTGTTTTCATTTATATTTTTCATATTATTTTTGTTATGTTTGAAAAATAACCAAAATACAAAGTTAGGTTATAGTGTTTCTATTGGTACCTAGTGACTTAAACCGTATTATTTTTTTAGGCCTCAAAATGAAGCAAATCGTTGCTAATCAAAAAGTGAAAATCCCCGAGGGATTAACAGTACATGTAAAATCTCGCTTGGTGACAGTAAAAGGCCCGCGAGGTGTTCTTAAGAGGAACTTCAAACATTTGGCTGTTGATATCCGAATGGTTAACGCAAGGTTATTAAAAGTGGAAAAATGGTTCGGGTCTAAAAAAGAACTTGCAGCAGTAAGGACTGTTTGCTCTCACGTCGAAAACATGATCAAAGGTAAGTTTCAAAAATTTGTTTTGTAACAATTTGTAAACAAAATCAGTAATATTTTGCCTTGTAATCAATACTTACAATTCTATTGTATGTTTTAGGTGATAATATAGATAGAATTGTTTAATGTATGTTATCAATGAAATAATATATTTTTTATTATGTTAACTTTATTTAATTATCATTATGTTGTATTTATAATTTGCAAGTACGAGGCTTACCAAATGAAATATTTGGAAAGCTTAATAGTGATCATCGCCATTTATGGACAACTGCCACACTTCATGGTTTGGGTATTTCATAGTTTTTTTTCGCCGTTAGGGTTAAACTTTGTGGATCTCTGATATCCTGACTCAATGAAAAAGTATAAATACAACATCACACTAGTACTCTATGAGCTTTAGTGTAAAGATTCAATTAATGTGGCAGGTTAAGCTTAGGCATGGCTTTCCTATGGGATGAACAAATTTGAAGTTAAGTAATTAGATTTGGTTTAAGAGTAATCTTTAAATAAAACATTTAAAACTTAATCAAATTAATGTTCTTAATAATTAGAAATTTAATAGTTTTGCTTGCTATTATATATGTAAGAAACAGAAATGAATACAGAATCAGGTATCCCCAACCTTAATAATCACAATGATAATATTATATATATCAAATATATGCATCATTGGCTTCAAATATGTGTAAATAAGCAGGTTTATTTGTGGTTGTTATAGGTGTGACCAAGGGTTTCCAATACAAAATGAGGGCTGTATATGCTCACTTCCCCATTAACTGTGTAACCACAGAAGGTAATTCAGTGATTGAAATCCGTAACTTTTTGGGTGAGAAATACATAAGAAGGGTAAAGATGGCACCTGGTGTAACAGTTATCAACTCACCCAAACAAAAAGATGAGCTGATTATTGAAGGAAACTCATTGGAGGATGTTTCCAGTTCTGCAGCCCTAATCCAACAGTCCACTACAGTTAAAAATAAGGACATCAGAAAGTTCTTAGATGGTTTATATGTGTCTGATAAAACAACTGTTGTTGTAGATGAGGTGTAAATGTAATAAAGGTTAAGCTGAATCAACGTGTTATTATTTACCTAAAGAATATTTTTGAATTCCACAAATCACATACTTTCAATTCTGAAATATATTTATCAGTAACTCTGCTAGGAGCAACAGTGTACTTTTATGGAAACTGACAAATGAGCCAGGAGGCTCCACTAGGATGAGTGGTTGTTTGACAATACCCCTAATCCTTACAGGGCTGGAGGTGTGTGTCGGCCATAATCAATTATCTACTCAGTGTGTTTTTTTTGTATTCAGGCTTGAATTAGACAATTTCACAAGCTCTATTCTTTGAATATGCCGAAAAGGAATATGCGGACGACCGCATAATAGACGATTTCCTCACCGATTGTTCTTTCCGCTACCGAGTGGAGTATACGCTCTCGGCCCAGCACCCCATCTTAGCCGGCGTTGCCCAAGGATCGGTGATATCGCCCTGTACACCAGCGATATCTTTAAGCCCGCGGCTGTAGACCCTTTAAGCCGACTACACAACGCTTTATACTACACATCGCAACTATAAGAAGATAGCCGATAAATTACAAGCCGCCGCTACGAACTTAGGAGACATTTAAAAACTGATGTATGCCTGGATGAACAGTGTAAACTCTGTATAACACACTGAAGGGACTTTGCATTTTATTGAGTTTTAGAGAGTTGTCGATAAGTGGAGAAACGAAAAATCCGAATTAGAAAAAGAAAAAGTGTATTTCATACTAGTGTTAGTAGTTAAGTACATAAAAAAATAATCGTATTTGAACGCTATTATTTAGTCTGTTATGTTTGTCTCTCGTCTTTTGTTGTATGTTTACTTATATCTTGCGATATTGAGGCATCTTCGTGATAAAAGTAATATTTCAATAATTTAGCAGCTTCCAGAACTTCTTTAATGCTCGGAGGCTCAGGCTGATCCGTATTGCGGGCTAAGATAATGAAGCGACAAAAGAACGTACACAGTTTTTACAAATCTTGGTAACTTAAAAGGTACTATTTATTACTCAATTGTTGCCGTTGAGTGGGTGTTATACTATGTAGAGGGTGTAAAGACGCTTTAACGAATTTGCCGTTGTTAAATCGAGGAACTTTACACTGTATATATATATACATCTTCACTAAAGTTGGTTGGCTATACTTATTAATATAAAACAGATTATGCGATTGAAATAAAAAAACAGATTTTTCAACGTAAATAACTTTATTCAAACTAATCTATTGAACTTCACTAACTGATAAACAGTGTACATCTGCAAATATGGATTTCAATAAAATGTTAAATCGGTAATATCTATTTTATTTGTTAAAATATTTATACTTACATTTATACACAAATAACACATTTTATTAATTTAATAAAATAGCTACCTAATTACACAATACAATAAATACCTAATTTAAAAAAACATGCAGAAATTCATGTTACAATATGCCTTATAATATGTGTTATGCATGGTAAGCAAAATAAAACATGCAGAAAAATTATATATATCTGCAATATTTAATATGGCATATAAATTGTAAAGCAGAAAAACACAATATTGTTTGTTAAAGAAACTTATAATGAAGTGCATGTTGCCAAAATTCTCTTTGGTTTACATAAATCTATGTAATAGCAGATATAATAAATTTATTACTTGTCAGGCAATAGCTAAACACATATAGGCATACATTCGACATACACAGTCAACAAAATTAAGTACCAATGAAATAATCCAAGTTTATGCTACAATAATTCATAAAATAATATTTTCTCTTAAATAAGTCTACAAATTAAAATATATCAATGAAATAAAAATAATATCTAAAGCATTATGTTCTCGCGTTACGTGCCATATTTGCAGATGGGCATATTTGTAACTCCGTAAGAAAATAAAATTCTCAATAAATAAATGTCAAACGCTATTCTGGGTGAGACATTTCACACCGTTAACACAATTCCTTACTATAAAAATGATCAACAAACAACTTGCACCACGCAAATCACCTCCAGCGCCTGCAGGTGGATGTCATGAGATTCAAAAGGCTACGATGGATGCCGCTTGAGCAAATTATTCTGAATATGTCTTAGCCTAGCCATGCAGGACTTAGGTGGGTTTCGACTAACGTAATCGTATATAACTAATTTGATTGTCATATTGTAACATCACTATGCAATTGTGATTTTGCTTTACTGTGAGTGAATTACTTCTAACGCTGAAGAAAATTCACATTTTACGCTAGCAATCCAATAACAAATTAACATGATTAATTTTCTACAATATACAATTTATAATACATAGTCGAGGTGAGGCTATTTAAGAACACCCGAGTTCATTAATAAATAAAGCAATCATCATTCGCGGCTATGCGGCATATACAGCACGCACAATGAACGGAAGCGGAAATATCCTACAGTGAAAGCGTTGAAACGTAGCGAAAACGTTAATACACAATTCACGATTGAATTAAGTGATACATAAAATCTTAATTTCCAAACCAACTTATAACTAATGTTAAAATGTAACAAGAGTGTCAGAATAAGTTATTTAAAATCAAGTCAAAATTCAGGACACGTGAACCTCAAAATTGCTAATCCAGATTAACTCGTGCACGTTTTCTACTACTTTAATATTCCTAACGGGCCTATCTCCAAAACAATAAATTTCATGGGCTTTTCCTATAATTTTGGAAGATCGGCCAGAACTATAGGAGACTTTAACATTATTATTCAAAACATGTATGACTTACAATTTAGGAGGCACATTTCATCGACCGTTTAGGAATACAAGGGCAGGTTGAAGCAGTCTAAATCGGAATAAGAATTATCCTAATTCTGAAAATACAAGGATCCTTAAAGCTTTGAACAAAATTTTATAGAGTTTCAGCAACAATGTTCAATGTGTCCTCGTACTCTCGAGTAATTACTAAGGACTAGAAAACACACTTAATAGATTTACATTTGAAACAGTTTTGAGCCCTTCAAGATTGAAATTACATTAAATATACGTTCAGTCGCATTCAGGTACGTCGAAATTAAGTGCGCTTTCTCTCCTTAGCTGTTCGTCTGGAATTCATTGCAACCTCAAACTCCCAAACCTGCCCATAGTGGATTTTTATAAGGACTTGTATGTAGACTTGCTCATAAGTTTTCCTCTGAACACCGTCTATAGGCAGGATTAAAGGATTCAAGTGTTGCACTGATTCTAGTGTGTATGAAAATAGTTCTAAAGCGGATCTCGGCGTGGGACCCACACAGATGGCCCACTTTCCGCTGCAATAACAGCTTTCACCTTGGCATATATCTCCTCTGGGGTGTCCCCTGTTACTACGGCTGAAAAATAAAAATTAATATACATATGAAAATACATGACTGTAATACATAAACATAAGCAAAGATACAAATTAATAATCTTTTGTCTCTTTTTCTGATTTTTTTGTGTAACTTTAAAGAACGTGAGTATTTATGAATTGCTCATACCAGTGAAATATTCAGCGAATTCTTGCTCCATCTTTAAAGCGCGTTCGTAAGTCTTCTTCGCTTGCTCTTCGGTCATTCGTTTCGTCATTTCCCTGGAATTACATGTTGTATATAAATATTAGAAAGCGATGGATATATAAAAAATATTACTTATTTTTTTAATTATATAGGAAATGTAGGAAAATACTTTAACTAGTATTTATTTATAAATAAATTGATATTAATTTAAATAAAAACAGAATACTTACATAATAGATTCTACACTCTTTGGTTTGATGAATATGGCGATGGGGAACAGTTGCGCAACTTGTAACCTTTTTATGGCGTTTCCACTTACGTCTAAAATGCAATGTTTGCCCTGAAAAGTTACAACAGAACGAATCTCACTCATCAATCTTAAATTAGAGATCGAGGCCAAAAACATTGGATTTTTTTATTATATCTTAATTTAACCTCACAGATAATGCGAAGAGATTGTCAATATACATAAATATCTTTGGAAAAACACTAACCTTTTCAGCAACCTCTCTAACGGACGCTACAGATGTCCCATACAAATTCTCATTGTATTGGCCCGCTTCTATGAACAAGTGATTTTGTATATCGCGCTCCATCTGTTCACGGCTCGATACGAAGTGATAATCGCGACCGTCGACTTCATAGTCGCGCCGTGCTCTTGTCGTATCTGTTATTCGTTCAAGTTACGTCATTACTATATTATTAAAAAACATTATAATATGTGTTATCAACATAAAAAATTACAAAGACAGGTTGCATTTATCCTAAGATTGAATTCTATAAAAGTTAATATGCTTCACAATACTCACGCGGAACACAGCTGCCAAATTTATCTGGAAACTCAGAAATTAAATCATCATTGATCCTGTCCTTCAGCGGGCCCAAGATTATGACTGGTCTCGTGTAGTTAATTGTCATCTGTTGCACCGTCTCGTAAGATAACACATTCTCGTCTTGGCCTGTAATAAATTACATTATTGATTTCAACGTTTGACACTCACAATATACAGATTAAATGAACGTTTATCAAACTTGAAGATAGAAATTAATATCAAAACATTTATAATTAAACTCGTCAACATATTATTTTATTTGACATTCGAATCTAATATAAATAAGTAATTTTTTATTTAAATTGCCTTATTCAAGTTGAATTTTAATTACCGTTATGTGATATTTGCAATTAGTCTATACTACTATGGTAATTTCTATGCAATTGTTTAGAATTTGGTAGTATTTTCTATTTGTGTCACAATCGAAATTAGCGTGCCTCAGTTAACAACTGTGATGTCTAATTATTAATTATGTGCATTTACTTTACATCAACTATTTTATATTCAATTGAGTTTTTCTAATACTAATTATGTATAGAAAAATAATTTTAATAGAAAAACGTTCAATTGAACACCCTTTTATAGTCTAATTTAACTATTCCTAATACTGTCAAGGTTATATTCATTTAATATATTTTTTTATTCCAACTATCTACCAGGATATCTCTCATAAAATCCATACATATCTTACCTTCTATAAAGAAAAATAAATAATTGTAGAAAATATTTAGAATTCTATATAAATGTATGCCAAAAACAGATAATTTATTTTAATTATATTATATTTTATTTAAGCGGCGGATTCATAAACGAGTTAAAGCGAATTTAATACATACATACAAAATAATTATATTATAGCAAATATATATAAAGCTATATATAAAAACTAAGCTAATACTAGACCGACTGCTAGCCCAATATTTCAAGCGACAACAATATATGTACAACCAATACGAGCTGTATTCCCAGAAATTCATCCAATCTTAAAGCTCGTCGCGACTTTTCTCAAGATTAGATCAATTCAATTCGGGCCTGGGATTTGATTGGCATTACGCAGCACAATGGCCGAGAGGTTCGAATGTTACGCTTGTCATGCTAATGGCGGATGTAATGCAACTAAGTTGAAGCGCATATGCGTGCGGGCGTGAAGCGGCGTGAAGGAGGCGGCTCTCGTGTCCTCGTGTGCTTCCAGTGGCCCTCACGCCCTCCACAACAAGTCTTATCAAAGCCTTATCAATCGCTGATCGGAATGCACTCGGCGCTAGTCCGTCGCTCGTTACAGTGCAAAAATCAGTTAAATTTCGTGAATTCTTTGAAACATTCATGTGTGGAGAGGCTATTAGAATCGTCGCGTATGAATTAGAGAGTAAAAACAACTAAACGTAATGAGAAATAATAGAAAGTCGAGTGTTATTCAAATGAAAACTACGATTCTAATTGATGATCATAACCAGAATGCGGGAGGTAAGGTAACGGCTACAGCACTCGCAAGCTACGCCTCACTCCCAACACTTACTCTCGTCCTCGAGATATATGAGCGTTATCTCCTCCATCATGGGAAGTTCCACTCGATACAAGATTTCTCCTATACGTAGAAAAATCAACATTTTTAATTGTATTTTAACATTCAACCGGGATAGTCATAATCGAATTGGCACATTTACCGTGTCCTAACTTCACGCACTGACAAGTAATAACAAATAGTCTCCGACAGTTTGAGGATACTCGCAGGTCGCTTCGAGGCAACTAGAAGCACAGGACGTGTGTCAAATCAATCCGTGTGCTTACGACCGATTATATGACCGACTACAACATTTATGCCAAGTAAATAAATCGTAAAACTATACGACGACCACACACCCGTAAGCGTCCAATATATTTAATTAATAAATAATTGCTGGTTCAAATGTTCATTTGAAACGGTAAGCGGTACAACCAAGATTCGTACCTACGTGTTTTCAAGGTAAAAAGGAAACCATTTCGAGAAAAGTAACAAAGTACAACAGTAAAAATGTTGAGACTTGAGTAACAAAATCCCAATACGGTTGTGTGGTACACTAGATGAACGAAGGTCTAAATTATACGCGCGGCCTTCACCAGCCCGCGTATCATTTGACAAGCGACAATGCGTCAAATTACTAAACCTATATAATTAATTGCGAATTATTAAGCACCTCCATGCCTTTAAAACACACTACAAGCGTTAATTTACTCACACATCAAGAAATTTGTTTAACAATCAATATAAAACCAATTCACTAAATATTAGATAAATGTACCATAATATAGAATTTGATAAGAAATATCAAACGTATTCAACAATTGAAACAATGCCATAAATACTAAAATCGATAATTATATTCATATAATATCTGGATTCAAAATACGATAAATGAACATTTGAATGTTGATATAGGACCGTACACAAAGATAACCATTGTTAGAGAAAGCAATATAATAAATAATAAACCTCCATACAGTGATTATATTAGCAGCCGCATGAGATAAAATGCGTATTCATCAACATAATCTTATCGACCACGATACTGTAGGGCATCAAATGCACAACTACAAAATAACCACCACACCTCATTCAATACACTTTTACTAGACTTCTTTGCCTATAGAAGCTGCAAAAAATTGACATTAAACCCGTAAAGCCTCCAGTAAGCCCATGTTTAAGCCTTTCCGAGGTTGGTGTAATAGAAATTGCCTAGTTTTTATTTAAACTATGGAGAATTTCCCGCTGATAAAACACACATCAGTTGTAAGTCAAATACATGTCTTATGCTTTAAGACAATGAGCCGATGGGTCGATAAGACAATGTGCTACGACAAGAGCGAGATAGCGATATAGATAGAAAAGGAGGGGTGCACTTACCGTCCGCGTTTGTGTCTTCTTGCGTGTAGCAAAGCATGAAAGCTGCAACAAAATCACCAGTTAAAGTGCTTTGATCCAAAGTCTAAAAAATGTTCATTTGAAACATATTGCGCATTTCTACATCAAAGTTATTTACAGCTCTTAATTCTGTAGCCCCCATATTCTTCCCAGTATTTACCCTTTGTTCTCTTTTTTACAAACATAAACCAAAAATAAGATCGTTCATTCGTTCAAGATCATCAGTGTAGAATGTTTTATATACAATTATATACAATTTGTTTCGCCGGTTCTTCTCTGGTCTGGGTAGACTTGGAAGTAAAGTCAATGACGTTCAAAAGTGATTGTAAAATCTTAATTGATAAATAATGATGATATTTAATAATGATGCCGATTCCAATCGTTATTTTATTGATATTGTACTAACGCTCTTGGTCCGAGCCATCTTCAGATTTGGCGTCCTCTCGACTCTTCATGAATGGAAACTTTCTACTGAACGAGAGCGTCTTCTTTTTTCTTTCCAAAGTCGATTGGCTCTGAAATAATTTAATTAAATCACAGAATTATTGATGTATTATCACCCGTGGAAGAGCCATGCTGAAACATATCTTGACTCACTAATTAGGTCGGCTCGTCCGAAATGATACCACGGGCTTACAAAATAAGCGTGAAATGGTAATTATACTAAAAACGGTACCTCTACTATGTTTTGCTGAGTGAGTGAGGTTATCGGAGGCCCTTAAAAATGCAGTTTAAGCGGCGTAAAAAGCCGGCAGCACATCCAATGCGCGAACTGTGGCGCGGTTGTCCATGCGCGGCGGTATTCTCTTACCATATAGGAGACCCACCTGCCACTATACCATAAAAAGAATAAAAACATAACAGAAAACAACGATATTTGGAATATTTGAAAATATTGATTATTTTCATGATGATCATAATGTACTTTATTATGCTAAAGACGTAAGTGCTGGATTGGCCTTATGCTTAAATTAAAGGCACAATAGCGGTTATGGAAATTGCTATGATTATGACAATATGAATGTAGTAATAAAACCATAAATATACTCACAGTACTGACAGGCGTTCCCTGCCCTTGAAATTTGACCTGTCTGTCTCGAGCTCGCTGTTTCCTTTCCCAGCGACGTTTTGAAGGTATTATGCCAATCGCCTCTGGGTCGGTACTGTCTAGTCGCCTGAGGAAATCAGTTATTTAAACCCTAATTTATAGTCCTGGCATTTGTTCATTTCAAAAAACACGATTTGATCATCAAGGATAAATAAATTACCAATAAAAAAAACGATTGACGAAAGATTTATTGCACTTAAAATTAACCCACAAGCAGCGAAAAATTGTCAGTATAATCTGAATAGAGTTGTGTTATCGTGAGTTTAAACATCATCATATTCAAAATTTCTCTCTGTCTATTACTCTTTCACGTTTAAACCACGAATTTTTTGGTAAAATATAGCCGAGATATAGGATAATCCAACTTATACAATAATAAGTTTGACTTTGATCACGACAAAAGGGTGAAATACACGAGTCGCATGTCTTAAAATTTTTGAAATTATCAAAATTGTTGATTATCGTTACCTGGCCTGCCACCATTCATCATCAGAAGCGTTGGTGACATGAAGGATATCGCCATAACGGAAAGGAAGACCTCGGGACGGGAGGCCGTCGTCTCGGATCGGGTCATAATCGAATAGCGCTCTGAAACATTTCAAGGTTTGTTTTATAATTTAATAAGTAGGGATTTTTGTAAAAACGCGTTTTACTATGTAAAACTGTTACATATTGATCAAAATACCTTATTACATAATTATTAAATTTAGTTAGTTTTCACTTTAAATCTATCTATATGGTTCGTTTTTTTTTATCATTGTCAAATATTTATTACAATTGATCAAACCTTAGTGAAACAGACCTTTCCAGAACCCATTCCAAATGTATCAAACGCATATCATCAACCGACTCTGAAGACTTTAGGAAAATTAAAAAAAATAAAACAAAACAGTTACACGCGAAATGTAGGGCGTGAGCGATAACCACAAAGCTACTCGTGTAACGTTATAATAATTTACACATTTAGCAATATAAATATCGCAATACTTAGAAATGTGTAATTATAATATTCATCAAAAATCACAAAAATTATAAATAATCACTAAAATTACACGACGAAAAATGTAATTAATACATAAAATATTTTAAAAAGTATACTAATTGAACCACTGATCCTCATTTTGATAACTTTCTCTAAACAATAGTAAAAATATATCAATTTAATAATTTTATTCGATTCACCCATATATATTATAATATACATGCAATTATAGTGAAAGAATAAATGTATGGGCATCTACTAAGGGTAAAAAAACAATAGAAATGAGTATTACCTGACGTAAAGCGATCGTTTCTGCGACGTTCGCAATAGCGTGTTATGTTGCTTCAACTCATTGATACGCGCCTCGAACTTGTTGTAATCCTGCGGCCTATATACAACTGTTAATTTTACATTTTGGCCCGTACTCTGCAAATAAACAAATCGGCTTAATAAATTTACCTGCTCGCTCTCTGGTTGATAGGCATCCTTGTAATATACGGTCACGTTATGCGTTCCACTTACAATACGCGGACTGCTTATTAAATTAAGCATATAATAATTGTCACTGTGAGATATATCTTTCTAAACTGAATTACTGCCGTGTTATACATAAAGAAAACCCGGCTACGTTTATCACTGCTGCCAACAGAATCAGTGTCACTCCTTAAACTTTCGACGTATACAATTAATCATAAACTGAAAAATTCAACCAGGACTCAAATTGAAACTTGAATAATTTATTTATAATGTTAATGATTAATTAAACCTACAATACATCACTGGATAATATTTGCATAACATTGAATGTTACGTAGTTATAAGAACGAGAAACTTAATTTGACAATAATTAGAAATATAAATTTAATGTGTCAGTTTATTTACTATTATAAATCGTCTTAAAATCGTTCACGGTGTTTGCGTACATATCGCATGACTAACACAAACCAAATACATATTCTAATAATCAATGACAATCAATTATGACGCAACACATAAGGCAACCTCTACATACTCGTATGACTTTAGGCAACCATTGTTTGTTTCTCTTTAAAACATACAAATTTATCCTCATTCTCAGTTAAACATGATTGCTCAATTGTTTATATAGAAACGATGGCAAACGAGCAGGAGGCTCACCTAGGGTAAGCGGTCTTCGCCCACGGACAAACCTAGCCCTTGCAGAGCCACGTGTTGCCGGCTTTTATATGCGCTCTTTTCTTGAAGGTCCCCAAGTCATATTGAACAAATAGACATACAACGATGCCAGGCTTCTCACCTCAGGAAATATTATGCTATTAAATTTATAGCATGGATATAGGTTCTAGATTACTTTCGTTATATATTAATTGCTATTGAAATGAATTATACTAATGATTAAATAAAATTAGAAAAATGTATACATTGAAAGAAATCTCAATATATATGTGTATACATGTCTGTGTTTGTGTGTACGTCCTGTCTCATAATGGTCGAAATTTATATAGCCATCCTTGCATCCATGTTGTATTTACTCACTGCTAATTATCGGCATTACAACACCAACACGTTGATCTATTGTAATAAGGTTGGCATATTATTTTAACAGGCAATGTAAACAACGCCTTACCTTCAACGCCTTAGCGGCTTGTTCGTGCGTGGCATGCGTAATATCAGTGTCATTAACGGCCAGCAAACGGTCTCCTCTACGTAATAGGCCCGATCGCTCCGCGGGGCCTCCGGCGAGGAGGAAGGACACATATATTCCGTGTCCATCTTCACCTCCCACTATGTTGAAGCCGAGGCCCTGGGAGCCTTTCTCCAAGTCAACTACACGGACCTCCTCGCTGCTGTCCGTCACATCCTCGCGTCGAAGCGAGTTTGTTGTACTCGATGTCGGACACGCTGATTAAGACAAGTAAAACATTTACGTTTACAAAATATATACACATGATAAATAACACAGTGAGATCAAATTCAAAAAGCATTAATTCAAATAGGCTCCACAGCTTTTGCAAGTCAATTTACAATAGTAAAGCTACCATTGATTCGAGGTTTTGAGGGTTTATTTTTTTTATCGCCCAATTTATAATGATTGGTTCATTTATGCTGGCTAGTTTAGAAGGTACCAGTTGTTGCATGTGTAGGATTGCATCTTCGTCTACTATATATTGGTTTATAATAAGCTTTCCTCATTAAAGTATTTTTTACTAGACTCTTGAATTTTTTTTCTTTAATTTCCGTCTCTCGTTAGGAATTTTATTATAAAGCGAACACATTTACCGAAGAAAGTTTTTTTACTTGTTTTAGATTAAAATTATAGTGGTTGCTATTTAAATTTCTAAACAAGAAACTTATTCCAGCACCAAAAACGAATTAAACTTGACAAAAAAATATCACGGCTAAGGAAACGATGTACATCTAATATACTCGTATGTGTAGAAATAATTCATTTAGCAATTGAGAATATTAAAAAATAAAATAACCAACGTGTATTAGCTCTCGAAGTCCTCGGTGAAGGCTGACCATGCCTCGATCCTGGGATCAGCACCAAAAGGACTCTCTCGCCTGATGCCTTCAACGCAGCCACAGCGTCTTCATGGGTCACGTTGTCCAGGTCGACATCACCTTTCTGCGATAATACTTTACTTTTTATTGCTCTTTAGAAGTTATCTACTATTTTTAAAATGATTTTATAAAAGTTTTTCACCCTACATATTTCATATAATTACAACTAATAGCCACTATGGCTATGTGTCGAACCAGTAATTGTTTTCAATGCCGGAGATAAAAATGTTTCAGTTTCACAAATCAGTGAAACAATAGGTAGGCATCACATTGTTTCTGTGATCGGGACGATTCACTGATGATGTTACCTTTTCACACATACGTAACTAACATTTTTGAGGTAATCAATATTTACTTAATGTCGTCAAAAAAGTAATTTCAACATGTTATTACGGTGTGTTCAATTATTAAAAAAATAAATTATTAAGATATATGTGTTAATTTCGATAATTTATCTTTTCCGACTTGATGAGAAGTATGCAATATAATTACCGAAGTATTTTTGACCATTAACAATTTGTCGCCAACTCTCAAGCGACCATCTCTGTGAGCAGCTCCGCCGGCCATAATTTTGGTCACATAAATACCATTGTCTCCTGGTATATGCTGGTTACCAAGACCACCTGCTATACTAAATCCAAGCCCTGAACCACCCTTGACAAGTTCCATTTCAATGGCTTCCTCCTTGTTTGATATTTGGGACACGCTCAAGTGATCCTCGGCAACTGAGCGCCGTTTTATTTTCTGTTAAAAAAACTTTTAATTTAATTTCAAATCCTATCTTTACGACATTTATAACTGTAAATATTTTACAAATCAATTCATAAATTTGTATATTTAAACAAAAAAAATTTAAATAACGCTTTATATGTTTGTTTCGAAAATGTGGTCTAATATTTGACAATATAATTAAAAATGACTGAAATAGACGCCAATAAATAGTCATTCATAGATCATCAAAAATAATTCATATTAATGCATATTCAGAATATATTTTTAAAAAGCCTTAAAATCTAGAATAACATGATTCTTATACCAGTCGAACTGTATTTCCAGCCTTTTTCAAAGCATCTACTGCCTCAGCATGCGTCACATTTTCCACATTCGTATCGTTCACCTGAATACAAGAAATCAGAGAAGGCAATCAGAAGGGGCTGCTGAATTTCTTGAAGAGCTAGTGTGGCTTCAGTGACACATCACACAACTCCACAGGCAAAATTAACGCTCAGATGTCGAGTTTCGGAAAACAGCCCGTTTCACCTAGCACATATCTACAACTCTCTATTTGACTATTATAATTAAACTTTTCTCTTTATTGTGCTACTTGAAACCGCCTCTAAATATTGTTTTCAATATAATAAAATTTTCTGTAGATTTAAAATCCTTTAATGTTATTTTTTATGTTTACTGTAGTTTTCACTTGCTACTTAAAAGAAAATATAATTACTTTTTTTATGGAAATAGTGGCAAACGAGCAAGAGGCAGAATGGTGGTTCGCGGCAAATGATGCTTCAAAAAACGCTCAGCTGAGGAACGACAAACATGAAGTGGTAACTATGAAACAAAGTTTAAAAATATAAATCCATGCAAATTATAAGTCTTAGTTGGCATACTCACTTGTAAAATAGCATCATTGATTTGCAATTGACTGGCTGCAGCTGCCCCACCAGGAATGAGTTTCGTAACATAGATGTGGGAATTATCTGGCACATGAGGGTTGTCTGAACCCCCAGCAATGCTAAATCCTAATCCTGCACCACCAGATCGTGATAAAACCACTGTTAGGTACTGGAAGCCATCTTCGCCAGTCACTGCGCCGCCTTCTATCCCATTTACCTGTAACTTTTAAATAAATTTTGATTTAATAGTTTTACCTAAAAGGCACCACAAACTATACATTTTGAATTCTTATTAAACTATATTGCTATAAAAAATAAAAACATCACTTAACCAATCAAAATAACTTCAATTTTATTAAAATTTAGATTTTATTAATTTATAAGATTTATCAGAACATTTGTCAGTTTCTTTCAATTTATTTATCTGTACCACTCTTTAACATAAAAGGCATACAGTTATTTAGTACACTTATGTTATGATGAATTTTCCTTACAAGTACTGAATATCTTTTTTTATAACATTTATAAATTATATATATTTACCTGCTTCATTTCTGGTGTGGAAACATGAGCCTGCAAGGAAAACAATACATGACATGTAGTTCTTAATGTAATAACCTATTAGAACAAGAAAATATCTCATAGTTACTTTGTTGTTTAATTTGATAAATTCAATTAATTTATCATTGTTTAGAGATTTTGAAGAACATGGTATGCACAAGGCTTCAGAACACAATGTCATACAAATACATTTTTTAATATTTTAAAGTAAAATATCAATAAATTTCTGGTATGGATAGATATACCTATAATTATGTTGATCTATATTTTGTATATCTTATTCTTTTTCTAAAAAATATTAATAAATATTGGTCTATGAATAAATTTTACAAAGATTTAACATTAGATTTTTCATGTAGGCTTAAGTGTATTCTATAGGTATTGAATGAATGAAAGATATGATATATAAGAAAGATAAGTTAATAATGGTGGAATGTTGATGTCTAGTATCATTAACTTGAAATTAACCACATCTAATAACTTGTATAATGACAAAAAATGCGTTCTTTCATCATTTATATATGCTTGGTTAAGTAAAGTATTAACAAGTAAACATATTCATGGCCAATTGGCCAAGTACAGTACCATAAACCTACTTACCGTGTCAAGATTAAATAAGGATGACACTTTACGAAGGAATCCATTATGAGTTTTTTTCTTCCGTCTTTCAGTCATTTTGTTGACCAGTGTGCATTACAATCAGAACTTGTATTTGGCACTACAATATGTACACTGCATGCATTGTTAGTTACACACTTGTGCCCGTTGTCAGCATCTTACTGGACGATCTCTGACATGCACCATTTGCTCCCTAGAACCCATTTTATCTTACACCACAAATTCTAAATTATCCACATCCTAAATATTTTCACATAGTCCCACGGCATAAGCTGATTATCTTGTTAGCCAAAATTTCAATTACACCAATCCTTATCTAATTATATGAGTGTAGCCCCTTTTTGATAGTGAGTATAGAGTATGGATATTTAGTTAATTGGTTACAAACTTGTAGGCAATGATAAGATGGAATAGTATGAATGTCAAAGCAATGAAGTTTAATTAAAATGTCCGTGTTACGTTATTTATGTGCAATAGAGACCACTTTGGTATCGTTTCAGTCTGAAGTATTTATTAAATAAATCAGCTAGTAACAGCTAGCGAAATTTTACAAGCAATTTATCTAATAAGTTGCATTAGTCTTACCCCAATGGTTGAAAACGTTCCCAAATTATCATGAAATTACTAAATGTTTAAAAATAGATTAGTGTACATTATATGGCCTTACTTGAGACGGGTACGAAATAACAGCAGTACAGTTTTGTGAATGTCAAAATTTTATGAGCAATAACATTACACTGATATGTGCAATTTTCAATAGGCTTTAGTTGCTATAGCATTCGTTCAATATTGGCACTGTTGTGAAGTTTATCACCACAAATCCACAGAACGAACATACGTTATTATTCATATCGCTGAAAACTCGAACTGTGTTGTAGGTTATAAATAGGTACAAGACGCGAAGCACCAACGAACCGCCATTAGCGACTATATTCGTAGCTCGGCTACCTAATGTAAGTTAGTGATCATCACGTCATTAAAAATTTCATAAATTAAAAATAAGTCATAAGAACAAAACCATAAAATAAAAACTTATTTGGATAGAAATTGCGCTTGCGCCATTTCTCATAACACGAATGACGATTCACGAAATTCGAATTGACGTTAGAATGCATCGTATAATATAACAGTATTAGCTGAGGTGGTTTAAGTTTTTGCTATAGATGGCTCTGAGAACAAAATATGTAATGCACACTGTAAGAGGATGCACAGGATTACATCCACAGACTAAATTTGTCTTTTTAAAAATATTTAAAATATGTTTACTGGTTAATACCTTTACTATATTTAGTACCTACTCTCAGTATATTTCTTAAAATTCAAGTTAAAAATCACATACCAAGTTACAAAGTATAAAAATTATTTAATAAATTAACATTTCAGAAAGCTTATTATCAAATACAATAAGACGTATCTATAAATTATACGATTTTAAATATGGATTCCTTTTTTGATAATGGTTTATTATAAAATTACACATTTTAAATGTTTAATTTTATACTAAAATATAATATTTTTGATCTTATCAATATTTTTTTATTAATTAATTTCAATATTTTTTAAATAACATACATATGTTATAATAAAAAATGTATTTCTTTGTACATAAACAAATTGTAATAGTAAATACTGACCATCTTTTCATCCGAGTCTGCACTCGGTGATATGATTGTTGTTGGCGCTGCCACAATCTGTTAGAATATTATAATTAAAGTATTTATTATTTATTATCATTATCATAGGAAGTGACTTTAAAAGATGGTTTAGTTCAGTTCTCTTACGTGGCTACTAACATCCTTGATTCCCCTACCCCGTTCCCCTCATTTAAGATATTAGCTTTAGAGGTTAAAAAAATGTCTTATTAGAAAATCAATTTTTACATCTTTATACTGTGGTTTATTTTAAATTTATATTAAGAAGTTTTTTAAATTTTATTGATAGTAATCGAATCAAATTATCAACAAACCTTCGCCGAATCAGGCGTGTCGACATTCCGTTCAGGTTTTCTATTGTCCTGGAGAAAGGCGTTCGATACAGATCTGTATTCACTTTCTTCATTTGGAATCTATAATGTGATAAATTTTATTTGTTGTTAAAAAAACCAGTCATACTTAATATTTTATACAAGCATAGTTCTTTCTATTAGCCTTCCAAGCCGACACATTTCTTGTTCCTTAGAATTTAAACCGACAAAATGAAAGAACCTAAAACTTATGATCTAAATAATCTAACCATTGATTATAGGACTAGATAATTATATAGAAAATTAACACTAGAGTGTATAATTTGAGTACCTACAGAATATTTTTAATTATACTTAATAGATATATCGCTTTTGTCTTAATAACTCGTTTTTTGAGAAGATTTATTTCCCGAGAAAACGATAAGTGAAATTACAGATAATTTCTAGAGAGAGCTGCTGTTTTTTTAACGGATATACCGCATCGATATCGACCCATTCCTTTCGATGCCATATAAAATTACAGACCCACACACTGAAAGGTCTTTTCTCGCGGTAAAAAATTGATTTCAAAGATACCTTAAGTCGTAAAAAAGTACCGATGATGTTAAAAAGTATTAATTACGATTAAATTAAAAAAATAATCTATTTGTAATAAATTTTTTTGCATGAAACTCACTTCGCGTCGAACTCCATCTGCCTCCCATTTGTTGGCGATACGTATTGTCTCTGCTGTCTTTTGCTGAATCGATTTGTTGTCATCAAGTAGAGTGAGCTCGTAGAATTCTTGAATATCTGTAATTAAGATAAAAAATTATTAAGTCACCATAGACAATTTTATTGTTCAAACACTTTGAGATCGTAAATTATCTTTACGGATCATTCTAAATATAGATCTCTATTCAGTACAGTTAGCAGAAAGAAATCGGAATATAGAGAAATCATAAAACGTCAAATTGATATACAGTGTAAACTCTATATAACGACACTGAAGGTACTGTGCATTTTATAGCGTTATTTAAAAGAGTTGTCGTTAAAGGGAGAGAAGAAAAGGTGGATGGAAGAGAAGCTTCACCAACTAAAGCCAATTGATTTCGACGCTTAGGGAGTTTGTTGTTAAATCGAGGGACGTTACATGGAGTTTACACTGTACTTTCTTTTTTCGGTTTTCTTAAAAGTTAGGTGAACTCATATGTAATTTTGTTTTTTGGTAAGTTAAATTTTTTATTATCAGGGTTTTTCAGTACATGTCAAAATAAATGAAACACAAAATAATTCTAATAGTTTTGTGTTAATTTTAAACGACATTATTTGTAAATTAAATGTATAATTTTTAACATAATTTAAATATGTATTAATGGTTACTACTTCTAAAATATCTTGATAATAAAAAATTTCTTGGGGTCGCTGCCCGGTATCAATATTGATTTTAAACACTCACGCGATTTGTCAAGAATCCGTAAGTTCATAAAATAAAAGTAGGTAATACATATCGTACGAAAAAACAGTGCTTACGGATTTAAGTAAATGATTTTTAATTATTTTACCACGTTGAATAATTATTTCTGTGATCTCTAAGTGTATTTTAATACATACATTCGTATATGTTACTGAAAATATATTATCACATTTAAAAATTCTGACAAAACTTATATAACGCTTAGATAGATACTCAAAAGCTATGTTAAAAATGTTAACGTAAGCTCTTTTCGTCTTATCTCCATGTCTGTTTCAAGTGAGCTAAAAGGGACCACGGTCAAGCAATTCTTAATTAAGTGTTTGTATCATCATAAAAAAGATTCAATAACAAAGTACAATTTGTTGAAAAACATTATGAGAAACCCTTTCGTAATATGGCTTCTTACCATTTAGACACTAAAGTACGACCTTTAGTAGGTATCTGAGAACACGAACGGATATTAAATAACACACACTTTAATATAATGTAACTTAAGTTAAATATTAACATACACCTTATTTCATATTCTTTTGTTCATGTGTGGGTGAAAACCCAATATTAAAATAATAACTCATAAATATGAGTTTTCCATAAAAACAATTCCGAATCCAAAAAAATATAATACTACAGAAATATTACCTCCTCTCTGTTGTTCGATACTTCTTCGATATAAGACATATATATAAAAAGAATATTACTATGATAAACACACTAATGTAATTTTAAAATACTAATGTCTAGTTTTAATTTAGTAATTAAAAAATTAAATATGGCTATATAGCCATATTTAATTTTATTTTAATTAATATATATTCATATTTAATTTATAGCTATATAGTAAATAGCCATATATACGATTACGAAGATTAAGATATTTTATACGATAACCCCAAAAACTACACAACTTTCACTACAATTTATTATAACAATATTTATGTATATTATATTTTTGATTTGTATGTAGAAATATGATAAAAACAAACTTAAAATGTCGTTCGAGTTTAAGTTAACACAGCGTTAAGGGAATTACAAATAGCATGAAAAACATCATAGCTTAAAAATCTTAAATGACCATTTAAGTTATTAAAATTTGAATTGGAAATAGAACTGTGGCGACATGCCGTTCCATATAGGGTGGTACCTATCCACTACCCTGTAACCTGTGACCCGTAAAAGAATAACTAGGTCAAATTCTACCTATAATTTTCAGACAAGTAAATTTCAATGATATAAAATGTTTTATTATAGATAGTGAATAAAAATGTTGTTATCAATTTATCCACCGTATGACGTTTTCGGTGTTTGGGGGTAAACTCAAGTTCATAACATTCAGATACATATTTAAATTTAACTAGTAGGTACAACGTCTAAATATAATATTCGTTACAATAGCTGTGTCGTGGTCAAGCACAAACAAAACTCAAGAGCGATTGTGACGTAAAATGCGGTCACGCGCACGTATTGGCTATTAATAGCTGATACTAAAACTATTTAGTTCATGATTAGGAAGTACAACAATTCGATTCAAATATCAATATTTAATTCAATTATTACAAACGTGGTCGCTCAGATGAGCCTGATGGAGAAACTCACAGTCACTCAGCGAGCTCCGGATGCTTGGAGTCTCGCTGCGAGATAAAATCAGAAATGAGGTTATTCGCAGCGGAACCAAAGTAAGCGACATTGTCCGTCGTATTAGTAAATTGGAGTGGTAATGGGCAGGCCACATCGCTTGATGAACCGATAACCGATGGGGAAAAAAGGTTCTCAAGTCCCGACACGCGAGAGAAAGACGATCTCATAAAGGTCGCAGGCAACCACTGGATCCAGATCGCTCAAGATCGCAATAGGTGGGTGTCTTTGGGGGAGGCCTATGTCCAGCAATAAACTTGATAGGCTGATGATGATGATGATTACAACATCTGCATATTTTTTATTGCAAACAACTAACCCAAATCAATAATTTTAATTTTTATTTGGTTTATCTTTATTTTGGAAATTTTAGGTAACTGTCAAACGCTTGCTTATATTATATAGGTATTTCGAGAATAATTCTCTCTTAACAACAAATATAAAAAAATAATAATTTTACAAAATAAGATATATGTTGTAACAGAGAAAATGATTCAGAGATTGCAACTGGTATTAGTTTCGCACTATTGGTAGAAATGCAATTATCTATTAAATATTCTTAACTAAACCATAAAACTTTGATCTTTGAATGCTAATATAATGTCTGTTTCGTAACGTTTTCTTTAATAACAAATCGACAGATTTACATGTTTTAATTAATTTACATCGTTAACATGTGGCATACAATTCAATTTCATTATTATATAAGTATGTTCTTATATTTTTCTTAACTTACCAAGAAGTGCCTGAAAAAGGCGGGATTTAAATATCCTAATGACTCTTTCGATAGCGAGACGCAGCTGACGGTCTTGAGGCTTTACGAGTTTGCTGTGGTAGTCTTCAAGCAATTCCAACGCTCGGTGGGCCTCTGTAAATAAAGTAATTATATTTTATACACAGCAAATGTTTAAAAACTATGTAAAAATGTTATAAAAGTAGGTTCCAGCAAATGGACGACCATTTTGTCTATACAACATAATTGTTTTTACCTGCTTTACATATGTAATCGTGACATAACGAAAGCTTGAAATGAAAATAAAACGTATTGTTCCAGTTATAGCTGAAGTAGGGTCAGGAAACTTCAAGTTATAAACTCATTAATTGTTGGATATTGGGTAAACATTAAATATGCTTATTCAAATTTTATAATAAATATAATTTATTGTGGATAGAATTAGTAATTGGACTAGTATAATCACTGCAATATGTAATTCATTGTGTATATATTTGTCGTTCTATTTTCCGATTGGCCAATTAAGCGAGCTACTGAACCATAGTTTGCTGACCCTAAAGCTATCAATCTATAATTAGAAAGTAAAAAACTGAATAAATAAGCTAGTGAATGGCTCTTTGATAAATATTTGGAATACCGCGATGTTTCAGTTGTCATAGATTAACGTGGCGATTTAACGTAACTATTCATTTATTTCTGAGCTAAATGTATAGGTTAAGAACCACCAAACAACCAACCCTTAAATACCAAAAAACCTTCGGAGCTAGTATAAACATTTTCCGTAAGTATATATTGTTTTTGTTCTCAGTAGCTATTTTGATTTAAACTATATAATTTATTTAATAAATATTAATAGTTTATAAGTATAAATTTAGGAGTAGGTTACCTTTACCTTAGTTTTTTTAAAACTATAATGGAATAAATAATATGTAACACCTAAGTAATCTAAATCTAGTGTGACCCTGATGGTAAAATAAAATTAATATAATGCAGGTTATAGCATAAGTTTTTCAAGATAACGTTTATATTTTAGCTCAATGTTCTGTTATTTTATATTCGATATCTTTTAAATTATTTAATATTATTATAAATTCCTATAATTTATTAAAATATCCAGATTTTCAATACGATGTTTAGGACTGCCAGAACAGGCTATCGTCGTAGGTAACACACACATAATAAATACATTAAAATACTCACAATATATGGATTATTGTATCCTCAATTAAATACAATATTTATTACAAGCATACTCACCTTGCTTTCGAACTGGCATCACGATACCGCCCCCTAACGTAATTTTATAACACTAATAATATATTTTAGTCGACTAAAATTAAAACGTATTACATAGGACAAGAAATAAATGCAATTAATTTCACAATTTCAATCACAGACGAATACATTTTCACGGCACATATGGTCCCACAAAAAAAAACATTTATATTTATTAAAGGGATGCCTTAAAAATATCTGCGGCAGTGATTCCGCTTACGAGGGCCGATGAGCACTGTTCTCGATGGTATTGGTCGATTTTCAATGTGACGTCACAGGGTGGAAGCATAGACAATATTATGTATTTGTAAGGGTAGGGGAGAAAGCTTAGGGGTTAGCGCCATTTATATTGAGTGGATGGCGTACAGACTTTAACAAGCCAACAATATTCATATAGATACAAATTAATTATTGTGATTAAAATAAGCTTTATCGTATGAACTATTACGCTTTATATCTTTTAATACTATTCTACCAAGAGCTATTTTGCTGGTATAACGCTCGGTGTTGTTGGTGCAAAAAGAACTCGGTTCAGTTCAGTAATATTGGCGCTCAGTAATATCAAGATACAATTTCTTTTATTAACAAGTATACATAGGTTATATTTTCTAAATATTATTATTAAAATGATAAAAACAAATTTCAGTGAATCAACAATTACAAAAACATTAATAAGTACTTATATACTTATACGCAATTTCTAGAAAAAAAAAATCTTTTTCAAAGTGAGTCAACTTAACTATCTATAAAAATTTTAAAATTTATATAAATGATATAATAATTAAAATAGATTAGTTTCATATCATTTTCTTTTATAGTAATTTATTTATATTAATTATATTTATAGTATTATTTTATTAATCAGTGAATATGATTGTGTTTTTTATTCTGATTGTTAAAAAGGTAATTAAATTAAATATAATTTTTTTTAACTTAGGTCTAGCTGTGGCTGATATGTATATTTTCTATTTTCAACGATTATCTTCTTTAAGGCTACATTACAAAGCGCTTTCAGTTCTAATATTAATCCAATCAATCAAATAAACATTTATTTTTTTTAGTAGTAATACTATTTAAAAAAAATATTCGATGTCTATACAAATCACAAAAAATGAAGTTCTTGAGGTTATTACATCATGTTTCTTATTTATTAATTATTTCGCCTTATTCAATGGAATTCATCGTCATGACTAGTTTTTCTATAGGGTTTTGCTGTCATTAAAATACCTATTATGTAAACTATACAAAAATTAGTAATCAATTATATCATGAAAATATAATTAAAGGAAATTAAAAACCACTCGACATACATACTTATGACAATATCTCGTAAATGCATAAACCGGTTGAAATAAATTGTTTCAAAGATCAATTCCGCTGACGTCAAATTTCAACGTTCCGCTTAGAGTACGATGCCACAGATATGCATGTCCATCGGAATAATTTAAAGTAGTTGCTGCATATTTTTAAATATAAATAATACAGTATATTTACATTATAGAAATTCGTTATCGAACTTGAAATCGAGGAAAATATTTTAATTTGGTATATATTGATATATATTTTAAAAAAATAAACTTAAAGAGTACTTTTACAAGTTTATGTAAAATTTCGTAATGTAAGTATGTATTATTAAATATAATCCGATCCAATCATAATTAAACTCGTATATGTCAATATTATATTTTAAAGTACTCTGTGTTCAGATCGTTGCATCTTTCATCTTTGTTCCAATGGTTCAACATAAGTATTTCAAGTAGTGTGTTTCAATAATATAGCAGTGTAGTGCGCATTAGGCTTAAAAATGCCTCTTTTTGGAAAAAAAGATTTTGGTAGAAAGTCGAAAAAAGAAGCTAAGGATTCAGATAAGCAGCCGTCTATTGAAGATAAATACGTTGTAAAAGATCTTTTAGGAACGGGCGCCTTTTCAGAAGTCCGACTGATAGAGAGTAAAGATAATGGACAGCTGTTTGCTTGCAAAATTATTGACAAAAAAGCTCTAAAGGGCAAAGAAGATTCCTTGGAGAATGAGATCAGAGTCCTTAAAAGATTTAGTGAGAATGCAAAAGGAGAAGGAAGTGAAAAAAAAATGTTTTCACATCCGAATATAGTACAGCTGCTTGAAACATACGAAGACAAAAACAAGGTTTACCTAGTAATGGAGCTTGTAACTGGTGGCGAATTATTTGACAGAATCGTCGAAAAGGGTTCCTATACTGAAAAAGACGCGTCAAATCTTATAAGACAGGTTCTAGAGGCAGTGGATTACATGCATTCCCAAGGTGTAGTGCATAGAGATTTAAAGCCCGAAAATTTATTATACTACAGTTCTGACGAAGAGAGCAAAATTATGATAAGTGATTTTGGTTTATCAAAAATAGAAGATTCAGGCATAATGGCAACTGCCTGTGGGACTCCAGGTTATGTAGCTCCAGAAGTATTGGCTCAGAAACCATATGGTAAAGCAGTAGATGTGTGGAGTATAGGGGTGATATCCTATATATTGTTGTGTGGGTATCCACCCTTTTATGATGAGCAAGATTCAAACTTGTTTGCTCAGATTCTTAAGGGTGACTTTGAATTTGATTCACCTTACTGGGATGATATCAGTGAGTCAGCCAAGGATTTTATAAGGCATCTTATGTGTGTGGATGTTGAAAAAAGATACTCTTGCAAGTAAGTAATCTAATATGTTTATTTTTATTACACCTATGTTCATGATAAAACTATTATCATCATATTAATAATATCATATTCTATTAATGTACAAGAAAATACAAAATGAACTTTTAGAGAGAACTACAATTATAACTATTTAAATTTAATTGGATGTTCTTTTAATAACAGTACTTATACTTAGTATAAAATGAATATATTATATAGATAGTAATAATTTTTAGACAAGCATTGGCTCATCCATGGATATGTGGTAATGAAGCCAGCAGCAAGAACATTCATGGCACTGTATCAGAGCAACTTAAGAAGAACTTTGCAAAGTCCCGATGGAAACAAGCTTACCATGCTACAACTGTTATCCGGCAAATGCAGAAACTTATGATACTTAATAGCAGTAGCTCAAGTCGCAATACAAATGCCTCTCCTAAGCCTCAAAATCAACAACAACAATAATCATCATTGTATGATAAAAGGTACTTATCTTGTTTTGGCTGAGATTTAATATTTATGATGTTGACAATTTAATATTCCCAACTCAACTTTAACTTCATTAAAACTTAAATTGATATATCTCAGTCATGCTTTGAATATTATTTCGATCTAAATAAACTTATTCTGATACTTAATCATATAAAATCTGAATTATTAATTGCAAAGATCTTTGTTTGCACACTTACATTGAAAGAAATCATATTAAAAAGTAAAAAGTGTAAACAACGAAGAATATTGGTATATTTTTTAATTGACTAGTCAATATATTTATGACATTTATAAAGCATAATAGCTTAACGTAGCATTACCTTTAGTGCACACTAATTTCAACATAACTGAATTTATAAACTTTGCAGAAAACATATTTTCTTAAAGTATTCATGCATCAATACATGCATGTCAACTAGAGAACAACAGCCACATTATTAAATAATTGCAGAATTTAAAAGACATGTGCCATATTTCTAGAAATTTTCAGTCTTTTGAACTTATATTTATCTTGCTTAATTAAGCTAATCATCATGTGAAATTATGAAGTTTATAAAATTCAACCATTCATTTATAAAAACTTCATTGTAACATTTCTATAACGAATCTCATTCTTAACACATGTTGGTTAATTGATGAAGTCCATGTGAGTGCTTTACTTAAAATGTGTAATCATAGTTGTCATATTAAATTTTAAAATTAAAAGATTGACTATTATACTTAGAGGTAGATTGTCTTCTCTTTAGTAATCTAAACTTGTTATACTTATTAATCCTAATATAATATGGTGATTATCAATTTTGATGTTTAGGGTTGTTGCAACTGTTATATAAATATAAGGCAAATTATAAATATGTCACATTGTTAATTTAAAAAGCTTAAATATTTTAACATTTATGAATAAAATGGTGCTTCAGAAAGAACTTAAAGAAAAATAGTTCATAGTCTTGACATGGGATGTTGTG
Source organism: Delias oraia (assembly GCA_018230265.1). Lineage (NCBI taxonomy): Eukaryota > Metazoa > Arthropoda > Insecta > Lepidoptera > Pieridae > Delias > Delias oraia. The sequence goes on along the minus strand of DWCF01000132.1, from coordinate 29,800 downwards.
GAAACCTGATAGTTACTGCTAGTTGATCACAAGGCACCTAAGTAAGTAATGTATAAACCATTCTATTTTTAAGTGTAAAATTGTATGATATCTTCCTTAAGTCTTTCTGAATCATCTATGCATACATTCACAAATTGCACAGAAATTAATTAATCTGAAACAGCTGTATTATATTTAAATCGATTTTGTCTTCTATGACAGAAAATCTTATAAAGTTATAATTACTATTATTTGCATATTCCAAACTATTTTGAGTTCTAGTTATGATATAATTTAAAAATTCAATAAAATATAAGGTGGTTGTGTCCAAAATATATTTTTTTCTTGAGTATATAACTGCCACCTATTTATCTAAAAAAAATAGTTGGCATTATTTTTATGTAAGTGTGTAAGCCCTTTATATAATAATCATGTAAAATATTTTGTAGCCATTGAAAGGTATATTATGCTTAACATAGCTTGTAATTTTACTATTTATTCTAAAACTGAATCCTTCCTATCTCTTAATACATGATTCAAATAACTAATATGTATATTATATTAATACCTATTTGCACTGTTGTATTCATTGTTGTCTTATATTCTATTACAATAGAGATTTTATCTGGGCCTAAAGATTCGTAATGCTATTGCTGCGTGCTCACTAGCTAAAGAATAAATTTACTATCAAAGATCATAATTTACTTACTAGATATTTGAGTCTAAAATCTCTAGTAAGTTAGTGTTTTTTATAATTACAGAAGACCTGTGCTTTTAAAATTTTATTTCATACTTACAAGAGATTTTAACGCGTACCATGTTTCTAATGGAATTAAAATTAAAAATAGAAATAATTTTTGGTAATATCCATCTTGATAGTGATTACCCGTGGTTTAATACAAATAGTTAAAGAAGGAGGAACACATCAGTAGCAAAAGTATTTAAATATCTGTTGAAGACTGAAAGTATAAATCTTTGTTTGAATCTTTATCATATTATCTAAATAAAGCAAATCACTAGAACACAATGTTTTAAACGTTTAGGGTTCACAAATGTGATTAAAGTTGTGATAATTGTTACTAATGAAGCTTCTTTGCTTCAAATTGTTCTCATAGTTATCACGGAAAGAGGAAAGATTTTTATTAAATTCAAGCATCAGCTCTCTCAATTATACTATCATGACAATATAAATGTTATTTATTCTGACTATTGAATCTCATCTTCTGTCAAATAATATTAAATAATCCGAATTCTATGTACTTTTTTATTATTCTTTTACAAACTTTATTTTTATAATAATTTAATGATTCGTGTTTTTTTTAAACAATCGACATTCCTCTAAACTTATTAGTATTTTAAACATTCCATTAAATGAGTATATTATCATGAAAATGTAAGTTTCATCGTATTTTTTATTGATCTAAATGTTTATGTTAATATAATAAAGTCTTGTGGCCTGTTAATTTATAAATTGATGGATTCACGTTATTATTAAATGTGCCATTGTTATAGCCATATTCATTAAGTCTTATTTGGGTTTATAAATATAATTATTTTAAATATATCATTATATTATATGCGTTTAATGTTTTGTTTTCCTTTAAATTTATGTACTTTTCTTTATTAATATTTTTAATTTACGCAATTAAATGAACATCACATTTCTTGGGCTTCCGTCGTGATTTGGCGTAGGACACTCAGTCTTATTTGTGGCCGTCATACATGTATGAGGGTAGGTCCACTGGATCGTTTTCGTTTTCCCACAACTATATATCGTGTCCAGAATTATTTTTCAACCATCGTTTAATAATAATAACCAAACAAATCGTTTTTTTATTTTTCCGTGAAAAATTGTAATTTAGGTATTTTAAAAGTAAATATACATAATTCAAATGCCCTGAATATCTTTCTACGCTTTTATTCTGTATACTTCGAACTTATTTCTTGGCATAACTTACAATGGATGCACTCGTTAATTTTAATAAAAAAAATAAACGTTTTATGATGATGATGGTGAGCAAGCTTTAGCTACAAATATTTTTGTGAATAAACGAATCCGGGATAAGTGCGCAGCGGTCATTCGTGAATTTCTGATTAGTTTTTATTACGTAATGTAAAAGCACGAAGAATAAAATACAAGAGAGTGATCTAACGCCTTATGAAGCGGTATAAAATATTTAAATTGTTTATGTGCTAAATGAGTAGATAACCTTTCAACTTGTTATATCAATTTTATGTGATTGTGCGGATCCATCATGCGACCACATACGTGATTTAGTTAAACTAAATTTTGTTTTTTACACATATCGTGTTCACTTCATTTACGTTCGCCTATTATTATTGGAACATTTGAACTTTTTTTATAATTATTCTATAGCGGACAACAGAGCAGGTGGTCTGCTATATGGTGAGAACACCGCCGCCCATGAACAACCGCGCATTGGTCGTGTTGACAGCTTTTTACGTCACTTAAGCGGCACCCTCACAGTGGTATCCTCACTCACTCTTCGAAACACATTACAAGTAACGTTTCACGCTGTGTATTCCGTGAGCCCGTGGTATCACTTCGGACGAGCCGGCCCAATTAGTGCGTCAGCATGTCTCTCCCACGGGTAAAAATGTGATGATCATTTAACTATTATAGTGTATGGATATATATAACTTAAAAGTATGTTATTGATTTAATCGTGTCTACCTAGCTGAACTTTATTACAGACTCATTCCATTCCAGAATTCTCAATATTTTAATAATACAATTTGAGTTGGTTTGGTCTTTAAACTTGAGGAAACGATAATCAATCGGTCTTAGCATTTGTTTTCCAAACTCGTCTGAATTCTATAATATGATGTTCTTGCACGTTATCTAAATCTGTAATTGAAATTGCTTGAATGTATGTAAAAATAAATTATTAGAATTAAGGACTTGCCTTATGTGTAATGTTTAACTCTTTACAGTCTGTTTTAATCTATTATGAAAATCAATGATTATCATAGTGGTGCTTCGTTTCTTTTTAAATATTTTGCGCACAATGATTTCATTGTTAACGGTAAATGAATATCTCTACACGTTGAATAAATATGTTTTATCTTGTTTTAAAAATTACCTCCTTTAACGATTATTTTGTAGCTTTTGTTAGCCTTGTTTTAATTGTGCCAAAACTATATAATGTCCAAGATGTTTGTACTGTTTTAATCTTAAGACCGAATGCTTTCTGTAAGTGTGCGCTCTGTGGGGCAGAAATAACGCCGTCAAAGTAAACTATTTGACATAATCTTTTAACTCGCCTCGTACTTCATCAGGCACAAGTGATACTTATATATCGTGTTAACTTTGATGATACTTAAAATATGTTGATGTACTGTCACTGAAGAAAAAAACCTTCAATGTGTAAAATTGTAATTTTTTTAGTCAGGTTACTTAAAGTTAAAGCACTTATGCCTCCAGTGCGTGGGCAGGTTTACAAAAAAACGTATCCGAGTTCCTTTAACGAAATCTATTCTTATTTGTACGTACGAAAGATACTATTTTTTGAAAAGTGTTGTGTTCAAAATTAACACACTCGTTTAGCACAATAAATAGTAGATTTTGGATAGCAAGATTACTTAAGTTTCAATTAGTATCTTCTTAGGTTTGGTAATTATTTATTTTAATTGCGTCAGTACGATTGGGTCGAGGTGTGAAGCTAATATATTGGTTAAAATCTGATTGTAGTGATCTTGTGATTTAGATTTTATACTTCTTGTTCTGAACAATCAAAATTTATTAATAGATAATAGATGTTAGCTCTATTTTCAATGTCAATGTAAATAAAATGCCAACTTGTTGAATAGTTTTTTATTTATAACCATATCCACATATAAATAAGTTATGTTTTGAATATACTTTTATTAAAAAACAAATTTTGAAAGGTTTCTTATTTTTAATCAATTGCTGAACATATGGTTTTTCTTGAGTTTCGTTATACAAAGACTGCCATTATACTTTTATATGGGTTTTTCATTGGTTGCACGCAATGCAAAGAAATATTCTTGCACCACGTAAAAGTACCGCGTTTTATTGAGAATAAAGATATATTATTATGTATTTAGAAAATTCTGTATTTGCCTTTCAAAAAAAATAGTAATTGCAAGATTAAATATTAATAAATATCTTAATTATTATAACTATTCTTATCGCCGATTTATTCAAAAGGAATGTTCATAGAAGTTCTTGGCCCAAAAGTGAAAGCTGTTGGAGAAACTGTGAAGCATTAGGAAGCGTCGTCGCTCCATAAATTATTTTCCTATTGACTCCATTGGCTGCTTGTTGCTGTGAAATAAATGCGTTTATAATTAAAAGTTCGAGACTAAATAATACTTTGAAAATTTATAAAATAAAGAACTTGGGCATTAAGGAACATCCAGATATGTCGTACATAGAGTACGTTCCACTAGACGCTCAAAATGCTCACTAAGCCGTTCGCCATGACGACAACGGTCGTTGTGATCTTTTTTTTATTCTATAGTGGACAATGGAGAAGGTGGGACTTCTATATGGTAAGAACAACCGCGCATTGGTTATGTTGCCGGCTTTTTACGTCGCCTCAGATATCCTCACTCACTCTGCGAAACACAGTACAGGTACCGTTTCACGCTCGCCCGGCTACTGTCAAGCTCTTTCAGAGACTGAATAAATTAAATTACAATTGTCCGTACCCGGATTCGAACCCTATATCTTTCACATGGTACACTTTTAAAATCATTAAGCTACGAGGATCTCATCGTGATTGTAAATTTGACACGTATCTTTCATAATTCCAGAAATAGTTAAGATTCCACGTTGATAAGAATGATGTAGTTGAATCATACTGCAAACACCACATCACTTTTTAATTGAAAGCGTACGAACTATAAATCCTATAAAATTCTCAATTTCTTCGTCTTAATTGAAAGCGCCCTTACGTTTAGAAGCAAATGGAACGACAAAAACTGTGGTCGTGATCGTTCTGAGCGCTCAGTGGAACGCACTCTTATATTATTTGTCAATCATTACGTCAATATACCATAAAATACTTTATTAAACGGTTTTTAAATATCACAACTATTATGCTTTATCTATAATAATAAACGAAATTAAAAATAATCTAAGCTTACGTAATTACGTTGCCCAGATTCAAATCTTTTAATCATTTGTTATACCTTAGCGAAGTCAATGAGGTTATGATACTCGATGTAATTGCCGCCGCCCACTAGAAACACGACAGCGTCGGAGGGCGGTGGTTGTCTCGCGGCCCTTGAACGTGCGGCTGCGTCTGTGCGAGCCGTACGCGGGTCGAACCAGGTTAGCTCGTCCCCTGCCCCGCCTAATGCCGCCTCCACGATGCGGCTCACTGGCAACTTCTATCAACCACACGAGAAAAAACTCATTATTTACTTAATACTAACTCGACTCAATAGAGTACTTTTTCAAAATGTAAATTCTGATAAATAATTCATGAAAATTATGGAGAAATGGTATGGCTCAACTCAACTAAGGCTTATTAAAAAAATAGCAAATCTTCTATAGTTACTTCTAAGTAATAGAAGATAATATAAATCTGTAGAGGTCAAATCAAGATTAGTGATCAATAGTGATGCCAAAAATGCAGTCAGCAATTTTTTTGTCTATGTATTATATTTGCCCATGTGCTGGTGTAAGTCTGTATATTTGTTATAGAAACAAAAACTACTCGACGGAATATCTGGCCTATTCCTGGGCAGGTTAGTGTATACTTTTCATCACGCTACAATCAATAGGAGCAGAACAGCGAAGGGAAATATTGGACCCGGTAGGTTCCGTACCAGGCGAACGACGTTCAACTAGGTGAATATAAATCTCTGGTACAGCGAGAAATAATATAAGCGATACGTACATGTTTCTTCACTACTAAATTTTTAACACCCTCCATGACGAAGGAGGAGCCTTGCGATACAAGTTTTGAAAACATGGAGACCGTTTTGGTACCGCCGCCTTCATACTGACTTGACATCTTCGTGAAACTCCTGAAATTCATACTAAGGTCAACCACCCTGAGGCAGCGATCACCAAATTATTTCAGCCACGGACCCCTAGCAATTCAAGGAAAGTTGTGATCGTGACAAATGACTAAGGTAAACGTTCTGTTACCGATAAAAAGAAAATTCTTTATTTTATTGTATTAACTTATAGAAATCGATGAAAATCTTTAACATTAAGAATAAAACATACACTTAAATGGATCGCGCAAAATCTTTTCGTGGTCAATTTATTTAAGACAATGAACTGTTTACATTATATTTTAATTGTGAAATGAAATAAATATAAAATTATGCGACTCGTTTGCCACCAATAGTATAAAAAATATTTACGTACTTTAAGCGTTTCATATACGCCATAGACTGTATATCACAACTGGCCGCCTGCAAGGCAGCTTCAAATTTCTTATAATCGTCATCATTCAACTGCGTAGTACACAAGAAGTATATGATAAACAGACGCATTTTATCTTCCGCAGTGCCGGCGCTCTCGTCGGAAATAAGCTCTAATACTGTTTTAGACTCCACAGCGCTGCTTTTACTCATGATTTTCTCTTCCAATTCAAAGAATGAGTCTAATCGCCTAGACTTTATCGAGTTTAGTATGGCTGAAATTTAAATTGAACATTCAAATTATTAACAAAAGCTTTTGAAGAAGCGCGTTTGTACAATAGTGTTACTTTCTAGGATATTTTATATTTTCATGTGATTTTCATATGAAAACTTGTTCATACATTAATCATTTTACCATGCGACAGGTGTCAGCAGGACATATCAATACACATATCATACAAATTAGTATATTTTTTATGTAGACAGTGGCAAACGAGCAGGAAGATCAACTAGAATAAGCAGTCTTCCGAACAGTGCCGGCCTTTTAGGCAATGTTATATTTTTCTTATTGACCACTCACTTCCAAATAAATATATAATTAGATTATTAAATTATTATAATTAAATACAAGCATTTTAAGATATGTTCACATAGGTCATAATTTATCGTGTCATAGGATATTTAGAGAATATTAAAATTTTGAAAGCTTCGTAGCTTAATAAGCTACCATAAATTGAGAGGTATCGGGTACGAATCCCGGTTCTGAAAATTATAATTTAATTTATTCGGTTTATGGAATGGCTTGACATTGGCCAGGCGAGTGACTTTATATTGTCGCACCCATAGTAGAACCATGCTGAAGCATTTTCTGACCCACTAATTGAGTCGGCTCGTCCGAAGTGATACCACAGCGTGAAACGGAAGTTGTACTTGAAACGGTACATCTACTGAGTTTTGCTGAGTGAGTGAAGATATGGGAGGCCCTAAAAATGCCGCTTAATTGGCATAAAATGGCGGCAACACAGAAAGTGCGGACTATGGCGCGGTTGCCCATGGGCAGCGGTATTCTCTTACTATATAGGAGACCCACCTGCTCCTTCATCCTTAACCTGCTCAAAAAAAACTCTCTATTAAAAGAGACAAAGTGACTAGTGTTACACATTGTGATGTAGAAAGTAAGCTCACCAGTGGCGATCGTGGTATGCATATCAATAAGCCGTTTCTTCTCCATAAGTTGGGGCAATGAATTTACAGCACTCGTTAATCTTTGGGTGTTATCACTAACCAAACTGAGAGCTAAGTCACTTTCTGCATCTAAACCCATTGAACTTTTTAGTTTTTTCACCTCTGCCTCTGAACTCCTGTTTAATAAAATATAAATTAATAATTATAGTATGTTGAAAAAGTTTCAATTGCTTGTTATATTATTCTCTGGTCAAGCTTAACAAAAAAAATTGAAATTTGCATAGAAGATTTCAGATTTATTACTTTAAAATTTATCACTACACAGAACTTATCCAAATCAATTCACATAATAGTTTATATATTATGAGGATTTAGTCAATATTATTCATATATCAGTCATAGCTTAAAAATTTCTATATATACCTGTATTTATCAAGATCCTCTTGAATGGCTTCAGCCACAGTAGGAAATGGACTACTCTTATGTTCAGACCACAATGGATCTTTGGAGTCCAAGTCACATGTACGCGTTTTAAGTTTTTGACCGGGTAGTGCTGGACCAGAACTTTCTGGTATTATTGCTCTGTCATTAGAAAAATAACAAAAATTCTTAACTCTGTTTTGTACTTACTTTATCAAGCTTTAAATAGTTGTTAAGTCACATACATTTAAGTAATTATAAGCTTAACAATTAATCTGTCTCTTGCATTGATAAAATGTAAGTTACAAGTTGTTTGTAAATAGAAAACTGAAAAATGTTCTATTAATTTACACCCTTAATTACATTTTTGAAAAACTGCTACTAACTAACCTATTCAGTGATAGGTCCAACACATCATGAGCCAAAGCCTGATAGGTCCATGTATGATGAAGTGGTGTTGCCATATCAATGTTTCTATCCAATAAAATTAACATAGGTCTTGTAAAACTAAAAGCTCCACCTTGCCCAGCATTCCCATGAAATAAATTATTTCTTGCATCCCAGAGATTCTCCCTTAGTTTCTTATCTAGCTTTTTTGCTACCATTTCTGCTGCATTTCCTTTACTACTACGAATTATTGGTACAGTGCCTGAATAAATAAGATTATTTTAATAACAATAATAATATCAATAACTGTGTATATTATGTTTAGTTACAAATTTTTAGTAATTAATGTAACACTTTTATCAAAATGGTGATTTATGACTAATATCTAATTCTAATCAACTTACCAAGTGTTACAAACACAGAAAATAGACTTTCAACAATATCATCCATAATAGCTTCCATCTCCGTGTCTTTTGTGTCACCCTTATTTATAGCTAAAAATTATTAAAAATACAGTATATAAATGAGACTTTCTGAATATTTGTCAAGTTATTTTAGAATAGATGTGTTGGTTGATTTAAAAATTAATATACCAACCATAATAAGATAATAAATCTGATTGCTGATGTTTCATAATAAATAAGTCCTCCTCTAAACACACAAAGTTTAAATACTGATCATAAAGTTTTTGTATACTCAAAACTGAATTTGACTGTATTGCTGATGCTGCCAGATCTTCCAATTTTTGTCTTGTTATTGGTGAAATAAAGTTTAAGTGATACTGATCATAAACACAATTATCAAGATCTTGACAAATTCTTCCAAGATTTTCTTCTGTAGGTGCACAAAAGTACACAGCTGGCACCTCTGGTATTTGGTCTCGGTTAGAGTGTAACTGTCTGAAATATTTTTTCAATAATTTTGTATCAGGTTTCGAAATCATATAATTAAGTTTGCTTTCTTTAACGGTGAATACTTACACATGTAGAGTTACCCCTAATTCTCTTAGATCCTTAATAGATATCAGTGGTGAAATAATATCTTGTCCCACTCTATCATAAACAAGTATCTTCCAAATAGGCTCATTAGCTGTAGCTTTAGTTACTGGTTCATTCAAATTTAACATTTGCTTTAAAGCATCTAAAATAAAATGAGAACAATATTATTGATTTTAACAAATATCATACTCAAGATTATAATTAATACATCTCATATTTGGATGGAAATTTTTATAAAGAACCCACTTATTTGTCGTTCACGTAAGGTAGACATTATGTAAACAGGATTTTCTATAACATTGAATTAAGTTAGTCAAATGAATGAAACCAATTTATTTTATGATTTTTCATTCCATATTTGACGATTTCTAATTAATAAACCACAATACAACCATACAAAGTTTACGTCAAAATACTCAGTAATGGACACGTCACTTTCGTGAAATGTCGTTCAAGTAGATTCAGTTCTGGCAATATGACATTCTATCGCAATTATTTGACATCTATCTAAAATCTATTGCTTATTCTTAAGACATTATCAGAAAAAGGGCCACCACTATATTTATATATAAATCTGTGTTTTTGTGCTGTGCGTGCGCTATAGAAAGTGAAACGGTGCGCCGTGAGCCTATGTTCTAACAGTATACAAAAGCACAAATATTTATTTTTTACCGAATTGGTATTGCTATATAATTTTCAAATGGTAGATATATTTTTTAATTTTTGTTTCTGTATAATTTAATTAATAATATTGTGGGAACCTATTTCTTTCGAATGTATTTTGTCAAATTGCTAGAGGGCCATAACAAAGTACTAAATTTGTAACTGCGTCACGGGCTAAAAAGGATTGCGATCAAATTTTTTTCATTTTTAGTGATAGCCAATTTTTAGTACAATCAGAATAGAGATGATTGCCAAAATACGTGCGGCCGCGTTTTACTTTTTTATGCAGTGTAAAGAAATAAATTCTTAGTGACAATTCATGCTTTTTGATTTTCAATAATTACATTAGAGGTCTACCAAAATCTTTTTTAAAAATAGCGCTTTTCTTTTGGCAAGAAAAAAGGTCATCTATCACTTAAAAACAGATCTGATCCGACAGATAGCGGCAGCCCTCCACGGCACGTCTCGGCATAAAAAACAGAGTAAAGCGACGAGGCGTCTGCGGCCGAAGGCCTGTTATTATTTTCACGTCATCTTTTATCGTATATCATATAAATAAACAGAAAGGAACGAAGAGCGAGAATCCAACTGTAATTAATGTTGTCTGTGGTTTATGTATCACCAAACTCGGACAGAGTTTTATTGTATAGCTTCATGTTTTCTATTATTTTCAAAATTGTGATGTAGCGAATATTTTCTATAATCTCCAAATAAAAATTAATGGACAAGAAATGAAGTTAGGCTGTAAAAAGGTAGTACCCCGGACCGTAAAATATTTATCTTAAATCAATAATACAAGCTTGACATTGACAGTTCTCACTTCTCTAAAAATAACTAAATAACATTTTAATGTTATAATTAAGACATTCAAGAATAAACACAATAATTGGTAACTGTAGACTGCAACAATAGTGCTGAACTGCTACATTACTAGGTTCTCATTATGTATGACACTTTAGCAAATTTAGAGAATATAGACTACGATAATGTAAGGGCATTAAATATTTTAGAGTAATTGGAGATTGTTCATGTATATAACCTGACTTGTAATTTTTCAGGTAGCTGCACTACAACAGAAACGAACACTAGCTTTTGTAAATCACTTTATATTAACAACAGTTCAATTTCTTAATAATTTTTCTAAGCAATGTGAACAGAAGTTAATGCATTTTGAAAATAAATTAGAGAAAATCAATGCATCGATGATTCTCTTAGAAACAAGGGTAACAATAAATACTTCTACATACTATAACATATTTGAACATAACAATATACAATTGCATACTTATTTTCAGCTGTCATCTTTACCTGATGTTACAGACATTACAGTAACACAAGAACCAATTGCTACAACTGTATCTATGCAAGCTGAACCAATAATAAACACAGAACAAAAATCTGTAACACCTGAATATATGAGATTTGTAAAAATGGTTCAAGTTGGAGTACCTCTACAAGCAGTGAAGTTAAAGTTGTCCATAGAAGGACTAAATCCTAATGAATTAGACAATATTTTAAAAAATTTACCAAATTAATGTTAAATTATAAAAATAAATTTTGTAAAGTAATTCGTGTATTTACACTACACTTTTAATAGTAAGCATCTATAGTGTATTCAAATAAGTTAACTAAGAAAATCTATACCAATAAATGAAATTGATTAAAAGATACTTAGGTATATTTGGAATAAAACTAAAAACTGCTTTTACTTATTTATTAACCACACTAGAACTGAATCATTTGTCCCTTTCTCTTCTTATCTCCTCCAAGTTCAAAATGCTTACATCTCTTGAGAGCAACTTGGGACCTCACTTTACAGTCAGCACATTCAAGACGAAGCACAATTTTCTTTGTAGTTTTAGCCTAAAAAACACAATTATAGATAGTCTATGACACTATTATTAAGAGCTTTAAAATAATGTGAAACATACTTTTACAAGCCTGTTTTAATTATTAAACAGCATTCTAAAGATAACACCCATTATTAACTCTTAAAGTTGCAGAAGTTAATTTTTCAAATAGATTACATTTTCTGACATAAATTTGATTCTCCTTAAGGTAGCCTGTTCTTCATTAGGAGGCGCACAGTTAGAACAGATATAATGTATGTAGTAACATGTACAAAATGTATGTGGAGTTTATTGACGATTCAAATTTACTTTCAGTTCTATTGATTTTGACTAATTTGAATAAAATGTCTTATAATTTAAGATTGGGAACCTACCTTCTTCTTGAATATGGGTTTTGATTGACCACCATAGCCCTGTTGTTTGCGATCATAACGTCTTCTGCCCTGGGCTGCGTGTCTTTCTTTTGATTTTTTGTACTGCGACACTTTGTGTACTTTGTGAACTTTACATTTTTTGCAGTAAGTCCTGCGTTGTTTTGGTACGTTAACCTGAAATAAACCAATAGGTAAATTAAATATATATAACAATCGTCTCTTAATTAATCGGGAAAATTATCACAACGTTAACATATTAATTCTAGTAAATAGTGGACGCGATTTTATACGATTTATTTTAATAACACACCATTTTAATATTTCGCCTTCTACTCAACAAAACGTCACAATGAAAGAAAGATTTGATTTTCAAGTTGAGTCTTGAAGTCTTCTTTTTGTAAATTGTCATTAACAAATCCACTGTCAAGTATAAAATAAAATAAAATTTAGTTGTACGCCTCTACAGCTTCATGTATTTTTCATATTATAGATAATATATCGATAATAATAATTAATAAACTAATAATAACAAAAAGTACTTTTATTTTTACTGTGATAACTTGCAACTGTAGATTAATTTTATTTTGTAGCGATCTTTATTCAAATATGATTTAATTGTGGTATAGTACTACAAAGCTTTAAAAAATATTCTGAAAAAAAATCAAGTGACCTCTTATTCTCCAAATATTAAACAAGTAATTTTAATATATAATAAACAAACATCATAAAATTTTGTAACTGTTAGAATCGTGAAAGCTATTCATTTTAAGGTCTGAAAACCACTTCGGCTCGTTTAATTTTTTTGTCTCATACACTGAAATGTATCCCCGAGTTAACCTTAATGACAACTGATAGATTCAGATTAATATTAGTTTCCGGGCGGATGACAGTTTATATGAACAAAAAGTCAAAATTCGCGCCAATAAGTTGGAACGAACAGCATGTATTTTTTCTCTATTAAATGATATCAATGTTTAGAGATAAAAAAATACTGTAATTAATAAAATGAAGTTCGCAATACCTGAGATATCGTGGCACAATAGAGATCCTGTATTAAGTGTTGATTTTCAGCCTCAAACTGAACCGAATAGCCAAAAGCGATTAGCTACTGGTGGTGCTGACACTCATGTTTTGGTAAGTAACTTATATTTTAATAATTTAGGCAATGCCTGTAGTAATTGGATTTTATTTTTCAGATATGGTATATAATAACCAATAAAGGCTTAGTCAATTTGGAAGTGGCAGCTGATTTATCAAGGCATCAAAAAGCTGTTAATATTGTAAGGTGGTCAGCAAATGGAAAACTGCTAGCATCTGGTGATGATGAGTCCATTATATTCGTATGGAAACAGAAGACTGACGATATAGTTTCACCACAAGAAGGGGAAGAACAGTACAAAGAAACATGGGTTATACATAAAGTAAATATGATTAAATATTGAAAATTGATCTTAATAAATTGTTATTAAAATACTTTGGAAATTTTGCAGACTCTTCGTGGTCACATGGAGGATGTTTTAGATTTAAGCTGGAGCAGTGACTCTCACTTTCTGGCATCAGGTTCAGTTGACAACAAACTTATTGTATGGGATGTGGTGCGAGGACAATACACACACATAGTGTCTGATCATAAAGGCTTTGTGCAGGGAGTTGCATGGGATCCTCAAGGTCAACTCATAGCTTCAGCCTGTACAGATAGGTATGGTTTTTTAATAATGCATATCTTTGAATAAGATTATCATTTCTTTTCTAATAAAATATAGATAGTATATAAATAGAAGTTAATTATGTTTGAGTTGTTTTTGTTGATCTAGATTCTAGTTTATTTACAGAGAATTCCGAACATTAGATATATCTACAAAAAAGGTTATTTCTCGAAGCAGTAAAGCTGTATTACCATTCCCTAAGGAACATTTTCTATATGGCACTAGAGTTCGCTTGTATCATGATGATACTCTGCAAACATATTATAGAAGATTACACTTTAGCCCTGATGGTCTCTTCATTGCTGGTTAGTGATGTTAAATAAATTAAAAAATGCTATCCATGCATATAAAGAAAAAGTAATTATAAATTTTTTTCTATATAATGAATTTTAGTCTTTATAATATGATTAAAACATTGATAACTGAATTTATTAATTTTATGTTATCATTGCATTGCAGTTCCTGGTGGCAGGATAGAAGCAGAACAAGGCAAAGTTGATGTGAAGCCAATGAATGCTGTCTACATTTACACCCGCTATTCATTGAAAGTGTAAGAACTAAATTTAACTTCTCATTTGCTAAAAGTAAAACATAACATATACCTATCATTTTTTTTTATTAATTTGTATCTTAATTTATACATATGTAATTATTTAATAGTGTAGTTAATGTTCTTTTGACAATATTTTTTCTATATTATGCCATTTAGTCCAGCCTGTATTCTGCCCTGTGTGGATCCTGCTCTTGCTGTCCGTTGGTCAAGTCTTCGATATGCACTGCGCAAAGATGGCCCCACCTCGGCGTTCTCTGTTCCACACCGGCTGATACTTGCGATCGCTACTAAGCGCTCTGTGGTTCTTTATGACACCCAACATAAAACACCTCTAGCAGTTATATCTAATATACACTATACAAGGTTTGTATGCAGATAATTAAAACCATGTTCTAAATTTGTATAGAGTAAAATGATGAGTGGAATGAAACCTATTAAGGTATTTCAAGACAATTTATATAACTAAATTCTTTTTACATGTCACATAACTATTATAAATGTAAATAATTTGAATATTTTAAAGATAAAGAATAAAGAAAATATTAAAGTTTACTTTGTAATGTAGGTTAACCGATCTAACCTGGTCAAGTGACGGCCTGGAACTAGTGGCATCTAGTACAGATGGCTTCTGCTCCGTCATTACTTTCTCTCATGGCGAACTTGGAGATGCTCTGCCTGATGATGTTGCAACAGGTATTCATATATATGTCTATTTAATATAAAGAGGATAACGGTATGAGATCCAGCGCTCATGATCAAACATACAGATCCCGTGGTTTATTTGTTATGCCGGATTTTTACGGCGCTCAAGATAAATTTAGTGAGCTTTCGATATTCTGATTCAATGAGTGAAACAAAGTAAAAATTATTTCACGCTGTCTAATTAAAGCGTATAAGCTTCAAAATGGTTTTTCTATGAAGGAGATAAAGTTAGGACACTCGCCTGTTTTCTCCAAAAGTCATATTATTTCTAAATTCTCTTCAGATCTGAGACTGCAGCCATGGAATAGAGACCGCTCTTAAAATTTATGAATAATGTTTCTGATGTCCCTTTACTTGTTACTTCCCATAACATAATATTCCCAGGGGTAAACACTAATTCTAAACAATCACCTTATATGTTTCAGAAGCAATGGAAGTAGATGAACCTGTGCCAGAAATCAAATCCGACAAAGGATCAGAAGATAAAGTTCGAAAAATTAAAAATGACCTGCCTAAGATAGATTCTTTTATAAAATTCAAAACTCCCATTGAAAAGTCACCTATAAAACAAAAAGTAGAACCAACACATAAAAAACCTGTAAAAGTGGATTTTTTGGAAGAAACTGCGATGTCTTCTTGGTCTGACAACTCTCTTAGTGACATTATCAAACCTAATGATAATAAATGCGGTGATCCACAAATAATTGTTCTCGAAGATAGTTCAGACGTCAAGCTTATCTATGAAGAATCAGAGAGTTCTGCAATGGAATCTAAAAATGAATCAACTTCACAGGACAGTAAAGAAATAATATGCAAAGCATCAGATACTTTAAATGAAACTATAGAGGTAGCGAATACGTCACCGCAAAATAAAAGAATCGAAGAAAATATTTCACTCAAACATAAAGCCACAGAAAATTTTCAAGTATCACCTAAAAATGTGTCAACATATACACCCAAGACAGATTTCTTGAAACAAGCGAAAGTGACGGACATCAAAGAAGCAGTTATCGCTAAATCTGCTCCGAGTCCAAAGGTACCGCGACGAGTCAATTTTGTCACACTTTCCAGCCCTAAAAATAAGAAAAAATAATAGTAAAATAGTACTGGCGAGAGTGAACGGAAAATATTACGAATAAAGGTGGTTATAATCAAAACTTAAGTATTTATTTTAAGGTATAGCAGACAACGGCGCAGGTGGATCTCCAATATGGTAAGAGAAGACCGCCGCCCATAATCAACCGCGCCACAGTCCGCGCATTGGTTGTGTTGCCGGCTTTTTACGCTGCTTAAATGGCACTTTTAAGGGCCTCCGATATCCTCGCTCTGCGAAACAATACAAGTACCGCTTCACGCTGAGTATTCTGTGAGCCCGTGGTATCACTTCGGACAAGCCGACCCAATTAATGCGCCAGCTTATACCTCAGCAAGGCTCTCTCACGGTTTGGCAGTATTAAGACACTGTCAATCCCTTCCAGAAACCGAACAAATTATAATTTTCAGGACCGAAATTCGAACCCGATACCTCTAGTTTCATGCTACTCTTTTAAAACCATTAAGCTAAGAGGCTCTCATAAGTATGATTATTTGTCTATAAAAAATATGAAGACATTTAATGATTTCAAATTTACATTCATACTTATACAGTTCCAAAAAAAACATTTCAAGGGATAAAGTAAATTTATTAAATATTTACAATTAAAATATGGTGATATCACAATGAAAAAGAGCATGTATGTACGTTTGTAACAAAATATATTCTATCAATTAAACATATCTTTACTTACCTACACCTGTTCCTCAAAATGTGTCAGTAAAAAAAATTTTTGGGTGAAAAACATAGAAATTTTATTACATAAAGTTATCATTGTTATATTATTCAACCATTAATTTTATAATGACTTATGGTAGGTAGTACGAGTATATTTCTGTCCGAATTTTTCGTAAACGCAAAAATAATAAGTCAAAAAACCAAAACTTAACATTGTACAGATAACAACGATGTAAATTGTAGAATGTCAGCTATTTGATAATAGCAAAATACATATTTCACACAAATATTATGACGGGAAAGCTACTGTAACAAGATATTATAGCTTTAATTGATTTTCACATTCAATTGAAATGGATTTCATATAAGAGTTTTGCCTGTTGGCCTGTAGATCAGATTTTCAGTCTTGGAGTTAACGATAGAGTCGAGCGAAGTCGCGCAAAAGTCGAGTAGCTTCCTTATGTTTTTCCACCCTGAAAAAATATAACTGTTATAATACAATACATTTATTTATACATGCCCAACTTTTGAGAGCCTCGTAGCTTAATGGTTTTAAAAGTGTACCATGAAGCGAGAGGTATCTGGTTAGAATCCCGGTCCGGGCAGTTACAATTTATTTTTTTAATTTATTTGGTCTCTGGAGGGGCTTGACAGTGTCCGGTGTTTTAATACTGTCACACACGTGGGGAAGCCACGCTGAAGCATATGCTCATGCACTAATTAGGCCGACTCGTCCGAAGTGATACCATGGGCTCACAGAATACTCAACGTGGAACGCCACTTGTTCTGTGTTTTACTGAGTGAGTGAGGATATCGGAGGACCTTAAAAATGCCGCTCGAGTGGCGTAAAAAGCCAGCAACACAACCAATGCGTGGATTGTGGCGCGGTTGGTGATGGGCGGCGGTGTTCTCTTAGCACATAGGAAACCCACCTGCTCCGTTGTCCGCTATACAATAAAAAGAGAGAAGAAAATAATGTACACAAGAGCTCACTTGACGGCATACTGATGGAACTGCCAGCATTGCTGCTCTGTGGCGTGCGCTCGTCCTCGCGGAAGTCGCGGAAGCGCAGCCGCTAACCAGTCCACACCATGCCGCCTCTGCCAATCTACCAGCTCCATCAAGACTTTGCCCACCTGTAAAATGAACAATACTTTGTTGAACAGAACGCCGAAGCCAATCGGGGCCCATGGTCACCAGCGACATCATTTGCACCAAGCGTCACACATCTTTTTAATAATTAGAGTACCAGTAAAAGCAGCTGAGAGTAAAAAAAAACATATATTGATAAGATAAACCATTTCTCGTTTATATAGGTACTATTTAATTAAATCAATAATTCTTGTTGTCAAATACGAAAAAGAAGAATAAAATGTTTTACCTCACTAAGCATATACGAGTGTAGATACAACGCGGAAGCCTCCAATAAAGAGTACGTCAGCGCTTCACCATACTCCGAAACTATTGCGTTGATTTGAGCTGAAATTCACAATACAAAAATTAATCAAGACGAGCTTCTCCGACGTTTCAGACGCCTGGTCGTCCAACTGCGGCCCGCGCCAATGCAAATTGCATTAACACTCTACTATTACCAGGTTACCCTGCATGTCATAATCATAAACAAAATCAATATCCGACTTTGGGTTCATCCCACGGAAGGCGACGGTTATCATGTAAATTGCTTTAGTGGTTTAAGCGTAGAGGAGAAACACACACTTTCGCATTTATAAGATTAGTATGGATAAGTGTGGATAGGCTATTGAAGCACCTTCGCATACTCTGCGGCGCTGCCGCGGTGTTAATTAAATATACAACCTTTTTCAGCATTAAGAAATCAATGTTCACGCACTACTACTACTGTTATGTTTAATAGTAGGTACGTGTATTGATGCTTTATAGAATAAACAAGCGCCTTTAGTGCTTTATTTTTTCAATTTTTATGAGCTATTAAATATCATTAAAACCATTTTAAAATTGCCGCAATAATCGCATAACATACAGAAACGATATCGAATATAACATCTTGATATTTGTAAAATGTACCACTAATTTTACGGATACACTAGTGGGACCGGCTCGTCCGAAGCGATCCCACAGGCGCACAGAATACTCAACGAGAAACGGTACTTATACTGTGTTTCGCTGAGTCAGTGAGGATATCGGAGGCCCTAAAAACGGCGCTTAAGCGGCGTTAAAAGCCGATAATACAACCACTGATGGACATAGGCCTCCCCTTGGATCTCCATGAATACCTGTCGGAGACGGCCTGCATCCAGCGTCTTCCAGCGACCTTTACAAGTCGGCTGTCCACCTCCGGTGTTCTCTCACCATATAGAAAACCCACCTGTTCCGTTCTCCGCTATACCATAAAAAAGTTGCATAGGAATGGATATTGTTTTATTGATTTAGATGAGTCTCACATCCAAGAGGCGTGTTAGGGTCGGATTCGTGCGCTAGCCTTAGTAGGTCGTATAGGAAGCTCATGAGGGAACAGCTGGCGTCACGGTGATCCAATTTTGCTGCCTTCACCGCGCACAACACCACCGCATTGCAGCACCCAGACTCTACGAACTGGAGCGAAATTCGTTGCAGGTACCTAAAAAGATGAATTAAATTAAGAGAAATTTTATAACCGAAGCATTTCGGTTAATTTTTTTTTGTAATGAACACACAACAAAATAAACACATAGATGGAGAAAATTTGAGATATTTAACGAAAAGAAACTGTACTTGTACTGTTTCACAGAGTGAGTGAGGATATCGGAGGCCCTTAAAAATGCCGTTTAAGTGGAGTAAAAAGTCGGCAACACAACCTATGCACGGGCTGTGGCGCGGTTGTCCATGGGCGGCGCTTTTCTCTTAGCATATAAGAGACCCACCAGCTCCGTTGTCCGCTATACTATATAAAAAAAATCAATTTTAGTTAATACTAGTGGACCCGGCACACATCGTCCAGCCTGGTACGTAGCCTAGTGGGTATAATTCTAAATTTCCCTTCACTGCTCGGCTGCTATTGATTGTAGCCCGATAAAATGTATATTATAACCTGCCCCGGAGTATGGAAAATAATTTCAAGGTTCGTTAAAATCCTTCAAGTAGTTTTTGTTTTTATAACGAATATACAGACGGAAAAAACATTTACTGATTGCATTTTCAGCACCAGTATCGATTTAGCATTCAAAAGATACACAGATAAAACGACCACATAGGCAGCGGGCTACTCTAATAATATGCATATGTGGCCAGTAAAAAAGCACCAATCAATGAATATATTTTTACCTCACAGAAAGCCGATACAAGTCATCAACTGTGTCTGGGTTATTCTTCAATCCGTCGGGCTTGGCGAGTAGTTCCAGAGCGGGTGGCAACAACGAATGCAGGAGATGAGCTAAGGGCGGAGCTGTTAGAGGTCCGCCTAAGGCGTCGGCGAGTACCCCAGTCAGATATAGGAGGCAAGAATGCTGGTGAGTGGCATACAGTGGCGGGAGGGAGGTTGCCAGTGCGGGCAATAACTGCGCCGCGTCCTGGCCTGTGCCGCGCACACAGAATCTCAAACAACGACACGCCCGCTCCATGACACGGCCTTCTCGAACGAACCTGTTAACGCATTCGTCATCAGCCTATTGCAGTCCACTTCTGGATATAAGCCTCCCCTCAAAGACGCCCACCTATTGTAGTACGGGAGCTCGCAACGTCGGGAAAAAAGCATTTCAGGTTGGCCAGGGTTTAGATCTGCTCGTACCAGGGCCGGTCTGGCTGCTGGTAGTGTTTGAATGCGTGTTTGTGCAGGTAAAATATCAATTTTTAAACCATTTTAAGACGATTGTTATGTTTTTCATTATTTTTCTTGAACTTGTTGCATAAATTCATTATTGCCAGATATTTTTGCTGTAGTTTAAGCCTGCGCACGACGGTACTTTACAATTTTAATAAAATATTATTTTTAAAAAACCTCTTGGTATATACATAGTTTTCCTTTGATTTTCAGTCTTTTTAAATGTCAGTCTTTTTGAAATACTATTGTCAATGTTTCATCGTGTTACGTGCAGAATAGTGAGGGATAACATATTTTAAAACTGGCCGACCTGAAATGCTTTCTCTAAAACGTTGCTAGTTCCCGTATTATTGCGATCTTGAATGATCTGGATCCAGCAGTTGCCCGCGACCTTAACGAGATCATATTTCCATCATGTGACCGGACGTCCCACTCGGCGTTTCCCGGTACGCAATCGCCACCAAGAACCTTTCTTCCCCATCGGTTCTCGGTTTGTCGAGCGATGTGGCCAGCCCATTGCCACTTAAACTTACTAATACGGTGGGTAATATCGGTTTCTTTGGTTCGTCTGCGTATAACTTCATTTCTGATTTTGTCTCGCGGCGATACTCCAAGCATTGCCCTCTCCAAATCTCACTGAGTGACTCTGAGCTTCTCCATCAGGCCCATAGTGAGCAAAAATAATTATAACAAATTCCAAAATACCTATCACTATTAAAATTTAAACCAGCGATTCCCAACCTATTTCAGCCACGGAGCCCTAGGGATTCAAGGACAGTTTTCACGGATCCCTTAAAAAGATAAATTGGAAAAATCTGATTAGGTATGTAGGGGCACACTGAAGTATAATGTTGATTGAGGTTTCTATGATATGCTTGTTTCCCCAAATCTAATGCCGCAGCTGTTTAGTTTTACTTCACTTTCACTATACTTATAGGTACAGGTTTTATGGCAAACCCTTAAAGATATTTATTTTAATAATTATTAGCATTTATATATGGTTAAGAGATGGCATTTAGGATCCCCATACATACTCGCAGACCTTTGGGGGCTCCACAGACCAAGTTAAGGAAGCACTGATTTGAACTAATGAGACAACACGTAAGTACGTCTTGTGTATATAAATTAGCATTTTTAGCATAAAAACATTATTCATGAGAAACTAACTTCTGCATAGTCCTATGTAGAACAGGCCAAGCATCCTTAAAAGCCGGCATACAAGGATGCTCTTGCGAAGGGTCGGCAGGGGGCGCCACATCCACGCCGCGGAATAGCGCTGCCACACGATCAAGCCACAACACGGGGTCGCTTGGAGAGCCCTTACGTAGTTCCACGTCGCTTTCCACCAGCGATAGCAACCCAGCCAACTGAACCCCAACCGATTCACGCATCGCTGAACAAAGCTGCGAAAAATCAGTAAGTGAACATGTGGGTTGTTTAACGTTACATACAACTAACATGTTTTTTATAATACAGTGGAATCTCGACAACTCGAACCTCGTTTAGTTGAAATCCTCATTAAGTCCAAAAACATGCCATTCCCTTCCGATGATCCCCAATTATTTAGACTGTGGCTCGAACAAAATGTTATTTCTCTACGAGGCGTATAAGAATGTCTATTCTCTAAAACTCAAATTTCAAAAACGTGTCTCCGTAAGTCGTAGTTAGTCATTTTGTTCGAATTATAGAGTCTAATTACTTGAATATACCGCATCATGATCATCATTTCAGTTGCAAGACGTCCACTGTTGGACATAGGCCTCCCTCTTGGACTTCCATGAAAATTCTATGAGGCGACCTGCATCCAGCGTGTTCCGGCGACCTTTATAAGGTCGTCGGTCGACTTTGTGGGCGGGCGTTCCACGCTGCGTTTGCCGGTTCGTGGTCTCCACTCTAACACTTAAATATACCGCATATTTATACGTAAATGAGTATGAAGAATTAAATAACTCTTATTTAATTGTTACTCTTACTCTGTATTCTATTTAAAGTTAAAATTTCGTGAAGGTGGTAATTTCATTAAACTGTCTGTAAGATAATACTATAATTACTTGGTCGGACGGAAGACGCGAGATAGCCGCAGCTAATGCACGCATGAGCGTGGCAGCCGTGTGTATGGGCAGCGCGAGTTGGTCAGCTGCATGAGATGCCTCTACCACCAATGCTGCGTGACATGAGGCCTCGCTTCGACACGCCTTGCAAATATTCTGAAAAAAAAACAATTGTTAGTGTTAAAAAATTGTATGACTACATTTTTCAAAAGCAAGAAAACTATTTATCGCACTATGATCAGATCTGCCGTGAGCTACGAGGCAGACAGGAGTACTGACCAGAAGAAGTGATGATCTGCTGAACCAGAGTGAAAGGAAAATTAAAAAAATGCAATTAGTAAGAGTAAGAAAAATACTTCGGTACACATTTATCTTCACGCGAGTACTAGTACGACGTTTTAGTTTCATTGTTATAGTACTTGGTAATAAATAAATGTTGATTAATAATTACATGTTTTTTTTTGTTTTGTGGTGTACCTTTAACAAATTACCTTTTCCTAGGTGTACCTTATATTATATATATAAATATAGGTAAGAAAGAAGGTAAGAGTCTCGCGGCCGTGCTGTCTTTAAAGATACCGTGAAGTCAGGAGCACAGGGTTCGAAACCCGTTCTGGATAACAATTTATAATTGATCACTATAGATAGGGATCAATTATCACCATTATATATATATTATTATATATATTATTTTTATATTATTATTATTTATATTATTATTTATATATATTATTATGTTATATATATTATTCACCATTTATTAAATGGTGATGTATATAATAAGTATGTATATAAAATAATAAGTGGTAATTGAGGTATGCTTGCCCATAGAAGGCAGTGATTCCTTATCATAGAGAAGACCTGCTCCATTGCTTGCAATATTATATACAATTAGCAATATCTAATACTAGTTATACCTGAAGGGCAATAGCTGCAGCATTTGCCAACTTGGGTTGCACCAGCGACCTGACTAAAAACCGAAGACAAGGCTCTAGACACTGCGGATGCTTCTCAATCCAATCACACAGTTCTCCAAGTAGCTGGATGCAGGTGTTCATTACAGCTAAATGACTATCTTCAGGCATAGACAGAATAGCTTCTATCACTTTCGGCACAAAGTCATATTCTTCTCTGCTGAAAACAATAACTGAATCATTACAAAAATCATTTAGAATGAGATAGAGCCCTTATTTTTTGCTCACAAATTAAATTAATAATAAGTTTTTTATTACTTACGGTAAAATATTCTTAGCTACAGCCTGCATTATAAAAAGTGCGGCTTCTGTCTGCTCCCAAGGCAAATTAGCCTGAAGCACCGAAAACATTTTACGAAAAACTGAACTAGAACCTACTATGAAAACTACATCCTTTATTAGTTCATATACTTTCACTCGAAAATCCTGAAAAAAATTGAAACAATTTGTAAGTATTTTCCAAATTTTAAAGCATAGGTTATATCTGTTTTTATTTAAAAATAAAAATATATATGCAACTATGAGCTCTAAATGTTTTCTAAGGGTTCCTGTCTACATACTACAACATACTGTCTGTTCCTACATACTAGTACTTTGAGATATTGTCTCACACAGTCAATATAATGTTAGTTGAGGTATAATAGTATTTTAAAAATAGGTATAAGTTTTTTAATGATATTACTCACATAGAATTCATCTCCCTCTTCTGGTAAGCTTTGATCATCGGGTTCACACTGACAATGGCGTGCTAAGGCTTCAATTAATCTCTCTACATGAGGCTTAAAGGCATCTGTCAACTGTTGATAATCCTTTTGGTAAACTTCTTCTGAAAGCCTATACCACAGGTTAAATGTTATTTCTGCTACCTGTAATATAAAATACTACAATTACATAGGTTTTGTTAAAACTAGTAGTTAAAAAAGTAGGAAAGTTCAAAATACATCAATATTGTAACAATACAAAGCTTTTTGTTTTATTACTGTTAATCACACCTAAATTCTATTAGGCCAAAATCAGACATTTGTTAATTGGACTTTAACTGTAAATATAGAAATACTAACTTCATAATCATGGTGTCCAACACACACCAAAGCAAGTTCCAAAGATCTCATTGCAAAATGAACTTGTCCATTAGCAGTACTAATTACTATTCTCTCTAAAAATGTTTCTCCCAGCTCTGTAAATAGCCTCGCTAAATTGGCTGCCTTTTCCTCCTCTTCATGAGCCACTGCTAAGTGATAGCTCTCTTCTAATCCTGATAAACTATCAAATAGCATTCTTTCGACACCCTCATCATTATTGTTTTGTTCTAAACAGTCTAGTATCGCACACATACAGTCCGATGCAGCCTCATGCAATGCAGTAATTGTTGTATAATCTCTTAAAACTTGCAAACATAATCCTACTACAGGATTTTGTGCCAGTTCCTGTAGATTTATTGCTTTCACTTGAGTCCATGATGTCATACACCTTATTATTTTTAATACAATATTAGAAGTTTGTGAACTATTTATACAGTCCTTTAGAAATATGACTACTATTTGAGAATTTCCCCTTAGATCTAATTTGATCTGCTCACGGCGGTTATCACCTAACTTTAGACTTGATGAGTCAATTTCTTGAGGTAACACAGTTAATATTTCAAGAAGGGCAAAATTATTTTTATTCGAAAATATTTTTATAAGGTCACTAACACAGGTTTGCCAAGTCGGCATCTGCAAAGCTAGGTCAGCTAATGCTAAAGATAGTTGAGTTAGAATTGCTGAGTTGACATCTGGTGATACCGACTCCAAATGAGATATGAGAGAGTCACGAAGTGAAATGATTGCCTCTTCTGGAAGTTCAGATAGATTGTGCTGTACTTTAGATCTCATAGTTTGCGCCGCAAAGTAACAAGCTTGAAAATTTTTTTTCTGATGCAAAAGTTCGTCAGCTACTTTCCAAGAATGTATCTGAAATTTTTTAAAAATTTTATATATCTGGCACTAATCCAGTAAATGTTTTAAAAGAAATTAAACATACAACTTACCGATTTTTGTACATCTCCAAGCCATAATGAAGCCTTTTCTTTTTCGTTAATATTAGGGTTATCATACAAGGCGCTTATAGCCTGATAAATAGTATCCATCGAGGGAGCCTCCATTTTTCAATTTAAATAAGTTCTATGATAAATTTATAAGTTTTCTATAATATAATATAGAACATTTAATGACATTCTTCTCTAAGTTTATTAAAAATGTATTAAAAACTAACTCGTGAAAACACAAACCAGATGTATTAAACGTCAAAGTGACAAAAAGAAAATTTAATGCAATTATAACTGAATACCATAGGGCATAAAAGTTCACAGAATAATATTACTTCTCAAACAATAATGATGTTATGTATAAAAAAATATGAACGATTACTTTGTTATGATTCAATACAATTTATTACGATTTTATATTGTAAATATACTCTATAAATATTCTATACGTTGAGAAATTATGAGTATTTTGAGCGTTGTGAGTGTCTAGTGGCACGCACCCATTGTGATTGCTACAATATCGTCACTCATAATGTCAATACTTTCGCTCACGTTGGAGTTTTAAACGGGACTAAATTAATTTGTGTATGACAAGGGGTGGTAAGAAGCTAGATAGAGAATTTTACAAACACTATAGACAATTTTTTTGCTATTATTGGTAATGGACTAGAACCCATGTGACTAATTGAGATTTAATACTATATTGGCCATTCCACATAGCAACTAAGATGTTTGGGGTCACTAATAATTTCATTGACATGGCTTACGATATCCCATTTCAAGAGGTTGGCTGAAGTGACAGTAGAGAGAAATAGCCCGCTAATTTTAAAAACTCAAAACAATAAAAATTTCTCAAATATCCTAAAATCACGGCAAAAAACATTTATTTTAAATTAATTGATGAGAAATGCCACCGATTAAATATAAAACTATTATTACATTTACTTCTTTGAGTTAACTAATATTTAAATTGACACACTGTAACCTAACCTCTTAAATCTTAAGTCGTTTTTTCTAGTTAATTTTGTTATTACATATTTACTTCATCATCATCAGCCTATCAAGTCCACTGCTGAACATAGGCCTCCCCCAAAGACACCCACCGGTTACCTGCGACCTTTGTGAGATCATCTTTCCATCGCGTGGCGGGACGTCCCACTCTGCGTTTTCCGGTACGCGCGGTCGCCATTCGAGAACCTTTCTTCCCCATCGGTTGTCGGTTCGTCGAGCGATTTTTACTTAATATTAAGTATATTTACGTAAACATTCTAAATGCTTCATAATTAAATCATCTTGGATTTGTTTCAACACACGCAGATTTGATATCAACGCACGGGGTTTAGTGGAACAAGAAAATCCGTCCTCGTGTTCAATTTGGGGATACTACCACTACCTCTCCCGGCCTGTATTATTTAAAAAATACTTGTTATTATAGTAAATAACCATGGATATATTTACGCACGTCATCTTCTGAATAATACAAATCTCTCACGCCAGACAGGTTAGTCTCGGTTGAGATATTGATTATACTAGATTTTTTATAATAAAAGATATTTCAAGTTCATATATTTATTTCTTTTAAAAAATAAACAACAAAAAATATTTAATGCACATGTTATCTACGTGCATAATTTTAATTACAAAACTAAATAGATTTTGATCTTAATTCAGGACAATAACTTAATTATTTCTAGAGATCTGTTCTGTCAATTTTCATTAGCTTTATTTCTTAAAATTGGTTTTTCTATTAAAATAAAACCATTTTGCAAAACACTAAAACTAACAAGAAATACAACCATACATAACAAATTGAAACTATTTTTTTTTCAAATAATTTTTACAAAAAATAGTTACCTACATATTGCTTCCTCCTAACACTCAAAAATTGATTGAATTAAATCAATAGTCATTTCTAAACAGGTAGAAATGGTATTGAATCATAACCATAAATAAAATTTCAAAATATATATAATATATGAGAATGTTTTGATCTATATTTGCTTTACAATGGCTATGTAATAGGAATAATGCGTGCCGAAGAAATTTTAATGCCATGTTTGAGTTTGAATTGTAGGTCGCATGTAGTTGTACATATGTACTTCAACTACATGCGACCTCTTAAGCATATGCTTAAGAGGTAAATCCATTTGAAAATATCACAAGTATATATTGCATATAATATTGTTTGTAGAGCATTACATTAAACAGAAAAGTTATACTTAAAAATATCTCAACATATGTAAAACATATAGAAATAACACACACCTATTGCTTTTAAATAAAATTAGAATAAAAGCTGTCATGATGATATATATTGCATATATGCAGGAATTGTTAAGCTATTGTAACATAACAAACTCAAAAAATCTTTCCTAATCTTGAATTATCCAAATTAATTTAGTTTTATTTTTACAATTTTACTAGTAAAACTCGTACAATGAAAATTAAACATAGTATTACATATAAAATTTTGTCATTTCTATTTATACTTAAAATAAGTAAATTATCGCATCGATTCTTAACTTTTGTGACGCGGCTTGACTGAATCGTCACTTATATTAAATCTACATTCAAGCCTGGAATCACTGAACACACACTCACCATTTAGTTATAAATTGTTCAAGCAAACTCAGTATCACGTCGAATCTGACTTCTTACAATCTAGCAAGTCCTACGAGGCTCGATAGAGCTCATTGGTGGAGAGTTTATTTAGACTGTCGCTAAGATCCTGCCCTTTGATCAGCATAGAGACCAATCCAGAGAGATCCCCAGAATTCAACTGAGTTAGATCACCACGGTCTTCCAGTAGACCGCTTATAGATGGTGTGTCGCTTACAGTCTCCATCAAATCTTGTTGAGGCAACTGATGGAAAAATTAATTATATAAATAAATTTTTCATTCATATATTTCATTAATATCTAAATAAAATAATGTACCTGTTGAACCATGTGTGGTGATATATGCCCCATATGAGGCATGTGGACGAGATTTGGTGAGATAGCTCCATGCATAGAAGAGATATTACTCATAGGTGTCAAAACATTTCCCATATTGTTATGCGCCATAGGCGAAACTCGATCTACGGGAGATAAGGCCTGACCATGCATTGGTGACATGGCTTGTCCCTGCATTGGAGACATGGCTTGTCCCTGCATTGGAGACATGGCTTGTCCGTGCATTGGTGACATAGCTGGTCCATGCATGGGTGACATCATGTTCGGGGAAACTGATGCTTCTCTGGACGACATTATAGGGGACGTAACGACATAGTGTCTTTGCATATCCTGTTGGTAAGGATTCTGAGCGTTGGCCATCATGTTAGGCTCAAGGACATTCATGTTTTGTATATTCCACTGCTGAAATTTTATAAGGATAAAAGCAGGAAACAGCAAGAATAGTAAAATTTTTATATTAAAAAAATATTATTATGCAATTTGTTTTATGTGGAAATTACGTACCTGGTAGTTTTCGGGAACAGCATATTGAAGATTGCTAATATGATGCGGAAGAGGTTTCTCTGAAAAAAGAAGTGTTACATGTAGGTATGTGAGAAGCGATGGGAATAGATAATTTGAATAATTATATAGTGAAAAATCTTACCCCTCGGCTCTGTTTTAATTGGCTGATCGGCAAAATTCCCTGTAAAACAGAATGAACTATAATTTATACCTCTATAATTGGATACGTATACACACACAAAAATACAGGCCGTAAGAAGTCAGCAACACAATTTCTCAGCCAGTATTATTTAAGCAGCAGACACATAAAAATAAAATTTCTATATATAACTTTCGCTTTAAACTAATCTAGCTTAAGTACCATATTATCTAGTGTAATTCTAGTTATATATAGTGTAACGAGGGTAAAACTACATGATTGTCAACCAATGTCGCGCAAACTGTCCAAGGTTCGATTTCAAAGAAACAATGTTGACAAACACGCGACATCTACATCTACCAGCAAACATTTCAGTAAAACGCACAAACATATCTGCACTACACTGGAAATTAAGCGAATTC